>APFE031428430.1:24205-50813 GCA_000404065.3 Pinus taeda
CACTGTCTAGTCACTTGTAGTTGTGCTTTATCATTCAACCATCCTAATGGGTATGGTTTCTTATGAGGTGTAGTTGCTAATCCCAATTTCTTTACAATTTATTCAGAAATTAGATTTACTTGTGAGCCACTATCAAACAAAGTATCAAACAACTCGAATATGGAAAATATCATGTCTTTTTCTCTCATGTTCTTCATCAATAATATATTAAGCAGAATTACTAGTAGATGCTTCAGAATTATTACCTTTTATACTTGTGGCTGCAATGATTGTTGCATCTCCCAAGTCTAACCCCAAATCTTTCTGAATAACTGCAGTAGTCTTCTTCTTCTTGCCCTTGGACTTCTTAGGTCTCAGCTCTGGATGCAGAATCCAATAGTGCTCATCATCATGTCCATCCTTTTTACAGTGAGTTCATGAAGCATTGCCTTTCTGTGCAGTGTTAGCCTTCCTACTTTCCACTTTTGCTTTCTTTTCTCCTTGCTCTTGCTTATAGTGGGTTGGGATGGTCCCCCAACTTTTGGATTTCCATTCTTTCCTCTAGCTTCTAGATGATTAGCTTGCACAGATACCTCATCTATACTAGTGGGATTAAACATGAGGATGGTATGACTCATCTAGCTGTGTAGACCACTAATCTACTTCAAAAGAGTTTCTGGTGAGTCTAATGACATACCCAAAATCAATGTTGGTTCGAAACGTGTCGACAAAGATCTTTTTCATGTGATTTACACCGAATCTCTTCTTACAAAAATGTTCTCTTTCTGAACTCTTGAGTATACCCTTGCACACTTTTCCCTTTCAACTACCGGAGAGTTTTCCAACTCATCATGGCTTGTTGCATGTAGGCCAATGGATAGAACTGCTTTTTGATTGCAGCAACAAATTCACTCCAGACAGAGATGGTCTTACCATGCTTCTTCATATCATATTGGGTTCTACCTTCCCACCAAACCAAGGGAGTGCCTCTTAGGCCTAGGCTTGCCAGCTGAATCTTACTCTTGTCCAAGTCTATGTTTTGTACCCTGCAATATACATCAATTTTTCTAATCCAATTGTCAAACTTTTCAGTGTTTATCTATCCATCATATATAGGCAAATCAAATTTAACATCTAACTTAATCAAATATGCTTTCTTATTATGCATAGGGCTATTAGGAGGTGTGGGAAAGCTTTCCTCTTTCCCCTTTCCTTTTGAGTGGTCATGGGAATGAGACTCATCTTTTTTTTTTATCTTGTTTAGAACCTGATGAATCTTCATCCTTATGCTTTCTAAAGTCCCTATACATTTCTTCTACCATAGACTTTATAGCTAGGAAACTTTCTATGAATTGAGGGCCTGACCCCATAGAACCTTCCTCTAACATTGTCTTCCGAGGATAGACTCTCCCAATTTCAGGGTTAGCTTCCACCAACTCTCCTTCTCCTAATTTGAGCTTTGATCTAGTGAGCATTCACAGCTAAACCAACACAAGCTTGTCTAACCTTACAACCTACAGCTTTGATACCACTTGATCTGATACCACCCTATGAGTGACACCAATTTAAGGTTTATTAACAAAAGGTATTATAGACTCATGTCCCGATGTGTGTTATGTGTTATTTAAGCAATGGATTGATTAGATTGCCAATAAATAGACATTTAAATAGAAAGACAACAGAGAAATGCAGTAAGAAACCACAAAGGCACAAGCAATTTTAATAAGGACTTCACCCTATTCTCCAGGGCTGCATCTTCGGTCCAACTTTCAGTGGTGGCCTTGTTTTATTGTCTTTGAGCAGAGAATTACAATGCAGTGACTCATTTGTGAGTTCTCCTGAAGCAAATTTGCTTGGCAGGGTGCTTCCTGGATTTCCTAGGCCACTAGAGTGCATAGACTCTTCTTCCTCCTACTAGCTCTGTGACCTTCACGTCTACAATGGACAGAGCCAAATATGATGCTCAACCTGGACATATTCCTCTATGGGATGGCTTGAATCTTTAAGCTCTGGTGCTCGATGTTGGCACTAGTCAGCTTGACCCTCTGTCTCTTCTGCTCTGCTTGTTATTCTCTATGTTCAATCCTCTTAGGGTTCACTATTCCACCTCTCTAGTCTTTCGACTCTCTCTGTGTCGACTTCCACTTGATTTGACTGTCTCTATTCATGGCTTTTAGCCATTCATCCCCATGCCCATTTGGTTCCTCTTCCACCTTTGTTGATTCACCTTCTACAAATGCGCTTGGAGTTCCCTGTTCGATATCAGCATGAACGCTCAGGGAGTGGCCACGTATCCCCATCTGAACAGCGCCAGTCTCTCGTCAATTCGCTTCTTCAGTTACATTGTGGATGCATTCTTCCTCCACCGTGGCAGTCAAATGGACCTCAAATCTTTACAAACTCGGCTGAATCATCCATCGATTCTGCTTCCTCTATGGGATGGCTTGAATCTTAAAGCTCTAGTGCTCGATGTTGCCACTGGTTAGCTCAACCCTCTATCTCTTTTACTCTGATTTCTATTCTCTGTGTTCAGTCCTCTCAGGGTTCATTGTTCCACCTTTGTAGTCTCTTAATTCTCTCTGTGTCGACTTCCACTTGATTCGACTATCTTTGTTCATGGTTTTTAGCTATTTGTCCCCATGCTCGTTCAGTTCCTCTTCCACCTCTATCGATTCACCTTTTGCAGCTGCGCTTGGAGTTCGTTGTTCGACATCAGCATGAACGCTTAGGGAGTGGCCACGTGTCCCCATCTGAACAACGCCAGCGTCTCGTCGGTTCGTTTCTTCAGTTACGTCATGGGTGCATTCTTCCTCCACCATGGTGGTCAAACGGACCTCAAATCTTTACAAATGCGGCTTAATCCTTCATCGATTCTGCTTCCTCCATCGGGTGTAATCTCATCCTTCCAATCTGGGTCCCCCAGATCCAATGGCATATGCATGTCCTGCGCGGTTGACGTGCTCGACTAATAACGCATGATCAACAACAGTTTTCTCTCACCTCTGCTACCATGTGTCGATCGTTGAGTGGGATCGCTCTGCTTTCTCCAAAACCATTTACTGTTTGAGGGTGCCCCGATCAATACCGTCGGTTTCCAGAGCATAGGTCCCACCTTGTATTATTAGCACTTTTTTCCTTTCCCACCCGTGGTTCTCCAGTTCACCATGCATCCAAGTTCTCGGGCTTCCTCCACTTTGGCCCTATTCGCCTAGCTAATCACGCATCAAAAATCACCTCCTTTTCCTGATCCGGGGCTCCCATGGGCTACTTTGACCTCCTGCGCAGTCTCCATGGGCCTCGGTTAGCACGCTTTGACTGAGGTCCTCGTCGTTCCACGCTGGCTACCATTGCCACTGGTTCAGGGTGTTTTGGATTCTTTAGAGATTTGTTTTGTCCTGATACAGTCATGGTTCTTTTCCAGTCTTTCATGGATCTAATTTGGATCATCAAAATACAAAAAATTCAGTGCCCAAAAATTTGGCGAGTCTCAATGAGCATGGAAATTTTATGGTGAGTATAGAAAGTGGTGAGTTTGTTGGTGAGTTTTTTAGTAAGTGTGGGGGCTAGATAAGAATCCACAAGACTGAACAAAAGAGTCTTGGATGAGTCAAAATACATTGGCTTAATGTGTATAGTTGCGACAATTCTTCTCTTGCATTTTCTTGTTATGTGAGTGTTCTCCCATTGTTGTCTTTTGTGCACATATCAGATCTACAGGTTTAGAAGCTTTTAGCTATCCATAGCTATAGATTTTTGCATTGGTCAATTGATTTCAGTACTATTTTGGATTGGTGTTTAAAATGCTTGGCTCTATGAATATACAATACTACAATACGGGTTTCTCTATTCTGATTTTTGAGCTACAAGAAAGCAAACTAGCTGTTTTGAAAGTCAGGCCATGTTAATTGTGGAAGGAAAACCTCACTTGAAACCATGGCATACAAATTTCAAATTTCAACCCTTTCATAAAAAATTTGAAACTATGTAATTTTGAGTTTGACTCCTAAATTTGTTAATACAATTTTCCTATGAATCAGACTTGAAGAGTATTGGAAATTTTATAAGAAAGTACCTAACAATGTAGCCTCCCATAGTTGGTCACAAGTCTTGTACTATTATTTTTGGAAATGAATCTTCATATAGGGCTTCCTCTAAAATTCAATGTTTTTACCTAGAAACATGGTTTAGATTATGAAAAGTTTACCCTTCAGTGTCGGTCTTACCATGAATATGGCATATAGCCCTACTATTTCCCTCTCCATTGTTGATTTTTGAGTAGCTTGGGAGGTACTCCAAGCCCTAGGGTTCAGGGTTTCGAGGGTAAAGCACCACAACTAGGCTTGTGGGCTTGGAACCCAAGCATGCAATTTTGCACCCATTGATATTCAAGCCAAAACCATCACTAATATGAGCATGGGAAAATTTGAGGTGATAGATCTTGGTGTTTTAATTCCAATGCTTCAAAGATCACCCATATCGGAGCTGCACAACTTGAGATATGAATTTTTGAAGGTCATGAGTGGGTTTACACCGTATGTGTCGACATCAGCTTGAGTTAAATAAAACTTTTGACAAGTTGGATGTCCCTACAATGGTGTTGGAAGAATCCCTCTTGTCTAGTATAAATAAGAGGTGATAGGTGATCATTTAATCATTCATTTTGTGCAAGATAAGGACAGCAAAATGGTAGCGTAGAAGGGGAAGAGGCCACTAATTAGCCACAGGAGACTAGGGCAGAACAATGTGGAGTAGAAGGGCCATTTTGGAGCCCCTTTTGATTGCATTGAGGATTATCCCATGTTGCAGCTAGGCCGAGGGTGTTAAAGGCTAAACACAGGATTGATATGGTAGCAACAAGGTGAGTTAAACCCTGTTTTGTGTGGACTGTAGGCATTAGTGCTTAACTCTAGTAGGCCACAAGCCATACTACCATAGGAAGGCATCTACGCAAGGCTATTTGGGTGGTATATGCCTAGAACAAGAACACAATAGGTGGGCACGATCGCATGGTTAGGCCACATTGATTGGAGGTTGTTTGGGTGGCATATTTAGGGTTGTTACAGCGTGCAAGTTCCCTAACTAGGGACAACATAGATATATCAAAACTGAAGTTGAGTTTGCCTTGTGTTGGGTCAAAGTTTTGACTAGTATTTGGAGCAATCTAGATTACAGTTTGTTGGGAGCCATTTGTTGGAGTTGCCTTGGGCATTAAGGAACTCTAACTAGGAGTAGATCCCACTATGAAGTGATGTAGGTGTCCTAGTGTGGACAGAGTCATTGCAGCCTATGGAAGACAAGGAGGTAGGGCTCACATGGCATGTTAGAAGCCATAACCAATGGCCAGTTTCACAATGAGGTTTGGAGACTAGATTTGTGGAATAGCTCCTTTATTGCAGAGAAAAGGGCGGATGTGGAGAAGTTTGTTTGCAGTCATGTGTAAGGGTCTCCTAGGTGTGGGGATGCCCTAACTAGGTGCGGATGGTACATCATGGACTTGGTCACTTGTGGACAGTTGGGGGGTAGTGTTAGAGTGGACGAAGTGTGGACGTTGATTGAGCACTTATGGTCTGCTGGAGGATAGCATGATAGTGTCCAAGTTGGAGCCTAGTGAGCGAAACCTTGATGGACAAAGGTAGTTGTGAGAGAGGCATTTGTTCACCTCAAGGGTCTGATCAACCAGGAGTAGTTATGGAGCTCGAGACTTGTGTGTGGAAAAGGACTTCTACAATAGATGATGGGTAGTCCTCCTAGCCCATGTTCATTATGGGAGATGGAAATCTTGCAGTGATAGGTGGTAGCCCTCTGTACCCTATGATGGTCTTCATCGATGTAGTGCAAGAAGACCATAGTGAGTTGAAGTCCCTGACTAGCTGACAACCAATAGTGGGAAGTTGGCAGTTGTTCACAAGTGGAGCTGTGAAAAATTCGACAAGAGTCTCGATGTGTTGTGGCTATGATGGAATAAGGCACAACTAGAGAGTATATTGATAGCTGAGGTTCAGTTGCTAGATGGACTTAGAGCATTGATAGAGGCAGGAGCTATAGGTCAGGAGCTAAAGGACCAGGCAATTATAGGGTACGACCGAGGGGAGCTGAGAGAATTGACTACATAAACCAGATGGTTAGAGTATCTTGTTGAGGGTAGATTGGTTGTAAATGGATTAACACCAAGCCCCAATTTGTATCTTGTACTAGTGGATGTATTAGGGCGATCATCCTTGGTATGGGAGCCCTAGATTGTTGTATTATATTTCTTTAATATAACGAAGTTGGGTTAAAGTTTGTAAAAAGTTTTCTATATTTTGTGCATGTATGATTTATTGTTGTTTATATTATGTTGTGAAAAGTAGTATCATTGAGATTCTTGGTTTGGTAGCATCAGAGATTTTAAGATTCTATCCTAGACCCAAGATTGTGGAAATTCAACATGGTATCATAGCGTATATGAGCTACTTTGAGGGACAATGAATCAGAGTGTGCACAATGAAGCAACTCAGAGGGAGTTGTGGGTGTTTGGATCATGGAGTAGAGGGTTTAGCTGAAGACATGGATATGTGGTCTCGATAGACTACATGATCTGGGTTGGGAGTTCTGGTGGATTGGTGGTGAACCTAGTTCACTTCAGCATGTTGTGTGGCAGCTTGTAGATCGTAGATTTCATATGTCTCGTCATGGATGATTGGGATAGCTCGAGGGTTTCCTTGGCATGGACGAGATCAGGTTGATCGAGATGGATTCATGTGATGTACTAGATATTGGTAGGCTAGAATATTCATCGGATCATGATGTTGCATATCTGAGATTGGAGGGATTTGCACGATTGGTATTTTATCCAACAGGATGAGTGCTTACAGGATTGAGCCAGTGGAGATCATTTAGCCTCATAGGGAGTCTAACCTCAAAGGGAGCATCCCTATGGAGGTTTAGGATCTTCAAGTTCAGATGTGATGAGGTAGAGGCACTACCGAGATTGTCGAATTCATTCTACAGGGTATGCTATAGTGATGGATGTCAGATGGGCTAGTGTCGCCAAAGATGATGATGGTGACTTCCTAGTCTTGGAAGTACCTCCCTCCCTAAGATGGAGCGTTCATTTTGGTGTAGCTTGGGGATACTCCAAGCCCTAGGGTTAGAGGTTTGGAGGTTAAAGCACGACAAGTAGGCTTGTGGGCTTGGAACCCAAGCATGGGGTTTTGCACCCATCAGGATTTGGGCCAGAACCATCAAAATTTGACCTTGGGAAAATTTGAGGTGATAGGGGTTGGCGTGTTGATTCCAACGCTTCGAATATCACCCAAATCAGAGCTCTATAACTTGAGATATCAATTTTTGAAGGTCATAAGTGGGTTTACGCCATATGTGTCAAGGTCGGCTTGAGTTAAATAAGCCTCTTGAAAAGTTGGACAACCTTAGAATGATGTTGGAAGAATCCCTCTTGTTTGGTATAAATAAGAGGTGTTTGGTATAAATAAGAGGTGATATGTGATCATTTAATCATCCATTTTGTGAAACATAAGGACAAGAAAAGGGCAACATAGAAGGGGAAGAGATCTTTACTTAGATGCAGGAGTCTAGGGAAAAACAACGAGGAGCAGAAGGGCCATTGTGGAGCCTCTTGTGACTACATTAAGGATTATCCCATGTTGCATCTAGGCTGAGGGTGTTAAAGGCTGAACACAGGACTAATATTGCAGTAATGAGGTGATTTAAAACCTATTTTGTGTGGGTTGTAGGCATTGGAGCTTAATTGTGGTAGGCGATAGGCCATACCACCATAGGAAGGAATCTATGCAAGGTTGTTTGAGGTGGTATATGCCCAGAACAACAACACAATAGGTGGGCATGATCCCATGGTTAGATCACATTGATTCGAGGTTGTTTGGGTGTTATATTTAGGGTTATTGCAACGTTCAAGTGCCCTAACTACGGACAACAAAAATATATCATAACTGAAGTTGAGTTTGCCTTATGATGGGTCAAAGTTTTGACTAGTATTTGGATCAATCTACATTATAGTTTGTTGGGAGCCATTTTTTGGAGTTTTCTTGGGCATGAAGGAACTCCAACTAGGAGTAGATCCCCCTATGGAGTGATGTAGGTGTCCTAGTGTGAACAGATTGTTGCAGCCTGTGGAAGCCAAGGAGGTAGGGCTAACATGGATTGTTAGAAGCCCTAACTAATGGGCAATTTCATAATGAAGTTTGGATCATAGATTTTTGCAATAGCTCCTCTATTGCAGAGCAAAGGGCAGATGTGAAGAAATCTATGGGATACCATGTGCAAGGGTCTCCTAGGTGTGGGGATGTCCTAACTAGGTACAAATGCTATATCGTGGACTTGGTCACTCGTGCACTATTGGAGGGTAGCGCAAGAGTACAACACGTGTGGATGTGGATTGGGCACATATGGTCTGTTGGAGGACAGCGCGATAGTGTCCAACTTGGAGCGCAGTGAGCAACACCTTGATGGACAAAGGTAATTACAAGAGAGGCAGTTGTTGAGTTCAAGGTTCTAATCAACCAAGAGTAGTTGTGGAGCCTAAGACTTTTGTGTGGAGAAGGACTTCTACAACAGAGGATGGGAAGTCCTCCTAGCCTGTGTTCATTATGGGAGATGGACATCTTGCAGTGATAGGTGCTAGCCCTCCGTGCCCTATGTTGGTCTTCATCAATGCAACGCAGGAAGACCCAAGTAGGCTGAAGTCACTAAGTAGCTAAGGAGTAGCAATAGGAAGTTGAGAATTGTTCACAAGCGGAGCTGTGAACAATTCAACAGGAGTCTCGATGTGTTGTGGCCTTTATGGACTATGGCACAACTAGAGAGCAGATTGACAGTCGAGGTTCAATGGCTAGATGGAATTTTATCATTGATAGAGGCAGGAGCTACAGATTGGCAGTCAAAGGACTCGGCAAGTACAAGGTACAACCAAGGGGAGCTGAGAGAGTCGACTACATCAACCAGATGGTCAAAGTATGTTGTTGACGGTAGATTGGTTGTCGATAGACTTACACAAAGCCCCAATTTGTATCTTGTACTAGTGGATGTATGAGGGTCATTATCCCTAGTATGGGAGCCTTATATTGTTGTATTATATTTTGTTTAATATAACGAAGTTGGGTTAAAATTTGTAAACAGTTGTCTATATACTGTGCATGCGTGATTACTGTTGTTTATATTTTTTTGTGCAAAGTAGTATCGTTGAGATTCTTTGTTTGGTAGCATCAGAGATTTTAAGATTCTATCCTAGACCCAAGATTGTGGAAATTCAACATCCATAACCTAAATGCTAAAGGAAGGAAGGGTTTTGAGATGCAAGGAGAAGGGGAAAAGGAGAATGGGTTATGCAACAAACCTAAGAAATTGAAGGATCAAGGAAAACCCCATCAAAGACTGAATTGAACTTGGAAGACAACTCTAACTGGAATAAAATAAATTTGAAAAAAGAAAGTTGCAAAACAAGAGAGAAGAAACCATCATCAACTCTAAGTTCAAGAAGGAAAAATATCAGCAAAGGAACCACAAGGTAAGAGGTAGAACAAAATAAATTTTTAGTTAGGAAAAAGAGGTAGGAAAAGGAAAATAATGTTGAGAAGAGATGAAAAAATAGTTGAAATTGAGCACAAACAAAATGTAAATTTAGTTTTAAAACTTCCATACAAGTAGTAAGGGCTTTCATTGCAAAAGTTGCTTCTCTAGTAAAATTATTTTGTTTCTATTAAAGAGACGGGGATCCTAGATCTAAGTGATTTATGAAAAAATTTGTGAGAACTAGAGTTTGATCTAATAAACCTATTTAATCTAAATAAGGGAAAGAAATCTAAGAGAACAAATCATGTTTGATGAATCAATGAATCATTAATTAACATAAAACAAGTCTATGAATTAAGTTATCTTGCAATAAATTAAGTTTAGCGTACTAAGAACAACTAGTCATACGAGTCCTTCGCAATCAACAATTCTAATGGGTACAAGTTTCTTCTTTTCAATATACATTTTTCCTTGGTTTGTACCTATTGCAATCTCACATTTCTCTTGTAGGAGGAGCTTTTCCATGTTTTGGTTCTTGTAGTTACAAAACTTGGCTTCGTGAAAACTTGGGTGAGACCAGAGAGTAAGTGATCAGCTCAAACATGGGAAAATCTCAAGCGAACTAGGCTAATTTTTTCTTACAAGAATGACAAATTTGTATTGGCCAAGAAGCAAGTTTGACTTGCCAGCAAGTCAGTTTGGCTTGTTTGCTCTATTGGCCTGAGTCTGAATAGGAAACTATAACAAATTTTGTAACAATTATCTTGATAATGTTATCAAGTTATAAATACATATTTTTAATGTATTGGAAGACTATAAGAGGAAGATGGAGATGAAAGTAAATATGATAGTAGGGATAGTAGTTATACCATGTTAGAGATTTTTGGCATGTCCTCAAGAATGGATGACAATAAAGAGGACTTCCCGGATCCAACTATGCTAAAAATTGCCACCAAAGATCCACTTTGAACCTCAAGGTTGATATTTTAAAGAGTGGATTTGGATTCCTCTTCATTCCAAAAGAAAGTACTATTTTCAACTACAACAACAATCTCTCTGCCTGGAGGTAACCTTTCGCCTGCCTCAGGATCAAGGTCCTTCTTGGTCATATACTTGTCAAGTCTATCCAAGGAAACCATCACTTGTGAGACAGATATTAAATCTTGGGGAAATTTCCTAATGGGTTCTTGAAGAATTTTGAAAATTGATTTTGCAGTGAACACCTTCCTTGCTATAAGTTTTTCTCCTACAAAAATTTATGTAGTGAATGTCACTACTGAAACAAGTGAAGGCATGCTCCATGTAGTGAATGTCACTACTGAAACAAGTGAAGGATTGCTCCATGTAGTGAATGCCACTACTGAAAAAAGTGAAGGCATGCTCCATAGAGATTATATTCACTAAAATAGAATACATAGTTTTGTAGAGCCATTCATATTTGGAAATCCTAAAAGTATCTACATGTGTTTGGAAATGGTCTTCCCATGCTTGAAGTTTGATAACCCTCATATAATTTGAAAACTCATTAGTTGTATGAAGATCACACATTTTCACTAATTGGAACCCATATCTTCTATTTCTCTTGGATCCCCAAGCAACAATTCCCATTATTAGTGCCATGTAAACAAAACCAGACAACATAGAAATGCCCAAAACCTCAAACAAGATTGATAAAGCAGCCCCAAATTGCAGAGGCATCATCCAGATGTAATGAAGCTACAACATCGCATCTGAAAGTTGTTGAGCATCCACGACCAGGTAATTTACAATATGGTCAACTCCATGAGCTTGCCTAGTGGAGCTTGATAATCTTAAACCCTTTTTGTATAAAGTTGTGATCAGTGTAGACCTTATCAGCATGCCCAATTTCTGACATTGAAAGTTATATTGAGGGGAACAAAGAACCTCAATGGATTTTGCTAAAATAGTATCAATACAAGGACAAAGCCTTCATAAGGAAGCTCTGATCTCCAAATGTAAAATCAACAAATTTTTGTATCAAAACTAGGCCAATATATATCACACGTAGTTTTGCAATGGCCAGGGATGCAGTAAGTGCAAGATTTGGCCAAAAGCATCGAAGCAATGTAAGGTGTAGAAGGTGTTGGTGTTCCACTATGTCATTAGACCAGTTTGATTTAAAAGGTTCAAACATATTTTTAGTGCTATCACCAAGTGCTAGTGTAGGAACATCTATCAATTGCAAAGAATTTCTGTAACCTTTGTTCAATACAAGATTCAACCATAACCATGTAGCCCTTGACAAAATACTGCTATAGCATAAGGGGTTATTAATTCTTCTCAGTGCCAGAATTCAAAGTTCTACAATCGAGAAGAGGTTCATGTAATTTTTTTCGGTTTCTTCAACAATGGTGATTCTTGTAGTCCCTTTGAGGGCTAATGCCAGCAAAAATCCATGGGTAGGGAAAATAATCAATGCAAAAAGGTCATCAAGAGGGAGAATACTATATGAATTAGGAGTTGTGGACATGAACATGATGATTGTAGAGATCAAGAATATTGTATTCATAATGAAATTCATAAGCCACCAGAGATATAGATACTTTGGACATGTTGTAGCTTTGAATTTATTCTCATGTCCAATTTACTGCCCCAAACACAATCCATGAAAGTGCTAGGATTCTAGATAAAGCAATAAGAAACCAATGTTGATGAGGATGTCAGATCATCCAGCTGCAATGAATTGAAAAAGATGAGGGTCATATTGCTACTTACATGCAATGTCACATGGTTCGTGTTCGAGTTAGGGTTCGACAATGATTAGGTTCAGTTTGAGTTCGAATTTTTTGATGAGGTTTGAATGAGGTTCGCCACTAGGTTCATATATACTATATATATATATATATATATATAATATATATATATATAGATATAATGAATTATAGGATAAAATAGTAAGAAAACAACATCAGTAAACATAAAAAAGTTATCATGGACATGGAAACTACAAGGATAAATTACAAGCTCCAGTTGTGACATGAGGTTATGAGTTTTGATCTATGAACTTCGTCAATGGCTGTGAGGTTCGATTAGATTTGCCAAAATTCAAATTTTTTTTAAGGTTCACCAAAATTCAAACCTCAAGGTTAAAGTTCGATGAACCTTGTGACGTAGCATACAAGCAGATGATTTTCTACTTATTTTTAGTGCAAGCCTTAACGCGGTACAACATGGGAGGTTTTAGGCTCTAATTGAATCGACAACTTGTCTTTATTTCAGAAATTTCCTTCCAGAAACTTCATAACGATGAGGCAAACTTCAATTTTTCTTAAAGGTAAATTTTGTAACTATTGATTCGAGGAAACATCCACTCGAAATATCATAATCCATATGAATCTCTCTTTCATTAAAATATGTAAGTGGAAATAGTTTTTCTACAGATTGACATGGATCCTCTTCATTATAATACATGTACTACATCCAACATAAATGAAATAGACAGAAAGAGAAACTTACAGTGTGATGCCCAAGGCCCCAAACAGGTTCGTCATGAAACTTTTTCCTTAATGGATGGCTGAAACAATTCTTCATGATGACAGCGAATGCAAACATTTGGGAGATATCAGAAATCTCTCTATACTATCCTAGCAAGACTAGTGAAAGGCTTGTAGAATCACCAAGCTGAGGGTAGAACAAATCCTCATGCCCACGTTGAAAGGCATCATCTTCATCTGCTTAAAACTCCTCTTTTGATTCCTTCAGCTCAAAGTCTTCTTTGTCCTCGTCAGCTGAGCAATTCAGAGACTAATTCAGAGATCAGACTTATCAACATCCTCCACATCTTCATATTCTGAATCAACTTCCTCAAGGCAATTTGTCATCGATCTTCAGGGTTTCATTTGCAAAACTCTCACTCCTGTGATCGCCTTATTGCTTCAACTTTGAAGGATCATTTCAATATTTAGCTGTCTCAGCCTTGGCCTTATTAATTCTCTATTTCTTTTGAAGAATTCTAGCACACTTCATTTGCAGAGTAAACAATGTTACAAGCGATAAAACAGTGCATAATAAGGTTTCCAGTCATTGCCACTCCTAGTATATGTTCTCTCCATACAGACTGAACAATGTGCCTTTGATTTGTATGTATCACTTAGCATAAGCAGTAGCCATTCTTGCCAAGTGTCTCATCCCTGCACTCTCTGAATGCCCCAGGTGGACATTAATATCACCATAACCATGTAGTATCTGAGCCTTCCTCAAATCATCCCAGCTACAATAAATTGAAAAAGAGGAGGGTTGTATTGCTATTTACAAGTAGAGGATCTAGTTGGGAGGTTATTTCTTGTTTTCTCATTATACGCTCTTGACCTAGATAGCATTCTACATCTCTAGAATTGTATAACTATTGTGGAGGATGCAACTTACCCATCCTCAACCACCTGGAGAGGAACTTCTGAGCTGCTTCAGCTGAACACATAGCCTCTTGAATGTACATAATCGATGGCTGATGTTTTTGAATCAGCCTATTTGTGGATCATTGTTGGAAGTCCATCCTTATGCCCCTCATATTATGGGATAGCACAATCATATTTTCACCCCTTAGGGGATGCTTTGCTAAGGGCCCCAAGTATCATTTGCTGCCTACCTTCTAGTATTTCTGTTTTTGCATTTTGCACTACAAACCAGGAAAGGACTACAATGCTAAGTCTACCAAGAAGCCTGGTATGAAATAGAATTTATTTAAAGTAAAATCCATAGCTACTAAGTGTTATTAGCTTTGATCCCTCTCCCAACCTTCTAAGGAAGAAAAGAAGCGTAGAAGGGGAAGGAGGGAAATTAAATGATTAGATTTTAGCAATTTGTAAATTTGTTTGCAGGAAATTAAATTTTAATGGGCCAATTCTAAATTTTAGATTTTAGAGTGGCCCAAAATTAGATTTTAATAATTTGTCCATTGTTTATGTTGCTATTATTGAGTAGTAGGTTCCTTTTAGAGGGGTCTCCAAAATGATAATTTTGTATTGAGGTATAAATAAAAGTTATAAAAAAAAAGTATTTTGAAAAATGTTTTTAGGATCTATTACATGAAAGTATAAAATATCTTTTTAGTATGTTTATATAAAGAGGGAAAGAGAACATGAGGTTTACATATAAGGGGAATATTAACGTCGTAGTCTAACGATTATGTTTTTTTTCTTTGAAATTTATGGAAATTCCGTTCATATTTTGAAAACATCTAGCAGGCATTTTCGTAAATCCAAGTAAAAGCTGTCAAACTTCATAATTTTAGGTGCCTTAGAGGTTTTTGATGGTGTTGAACCTATTTCCACCATCAAAAATATGATTCAAACACTAGATCTACAAGATTTTTTGAATTTTTTTTGCCCAGATTCTAGCCACTTTTGGTCATCCGGGCAATTCCTCAACCTCTGTAGATGACTCCAATATTAACTAACCCTTAAGGAGGTGGAAAATATATCTAATTTTATGAATATTTATAAATTCAAATAGTCCTAGGTAGCCCATTATTTTATGTGGTTCAAAGTTCTTAGAGAATTGTAACCATTTCATCTAAGGAATATTTTTACCATGTAGATCCACCCAAAGGAATCACTTCATGTTGGATTAACCATGAAGCTTGACCCTGATAGTGTTGAGTGAATTGAACTTGTGAACTTTCAATAGAAGAAGTATTTTACCGACCGAGGCTCGACGAGCTGAGCTAACCTTGGGGACTAAGTTCAGGGTATGTTTATTTTCTATATTTTGTCTTTCAGTTTTGGTTTTCCATTGGGGTGGGCTTGGGTGGTATGGTCAAAATCAGCTGACAGAATCATAAACAACCATTGAATAAGGGCTAACCAAATTCAATCCCATTGCTTTTGTTTTGTTTAATATATTGAACATTCAGCTGAATATATAGTTTAGAAATGATATTTGGTAACTAGAAAAATAGTGCGGAGCAGAGATTGAAAGAAAAAAATAATACATACCTAAAACATTTTGATGTCTTTATGATTTCTCATAGATGAAAGTGTTTCTGCATTTACAGATGCCCAGGTTGACCATGACAGGACCTCCCAGTAGATGCCAACTGTGAAACATTAGCTCATTGGTGCACCTATGCCATATCAAATACACAGGTCGATAAGTATTATTATCGATTTCAAAAAACAACTACCTTGAATTCTTCCTCCCTTTGATTCCTCATCTTTGCCCTCTTCTTGCCAATCCACCCACCCATGAAAACAAAAAAATCTCTTATTTTTTCCCATCTATCATCACAATTCAAATGGATTACTGGAAAAAAAAAAATCAAACCTACACTATCTTACAACATCACCTTGAATTCTTCCTCCTCGTGATTCTTGGTCGTCTTCAACCTCTTCTTGCTAATCAACACACCCATAAAAACAAAAAATCTCTTACTTACGACTTCTTCCTTTATTTTTCATTAATTTTCATTAATTAATTAATGGTATATCTGTTAATTTCAAAAATAAATTTATTTTGCACCCCCCTCCTCTTACTCGCTTTTGAACATGAGTTTCTTTTGACATGTTTTGTAAATAGAGTGGTGGGAATTTGGAATGTGAGCCACCATTAAATGGTTTTTTTTATCTAATTATGCTATATTGGATAATTGTTATGGTGGGTTTTTATTTTCTAATTAAAAAAACATTTTTTAAACATAAATGGAAATTTTTTCATGTAATATTAAGCTTTTTTTTTTTTAATATTAAGTTTATTTTGCGAGATTAAAAGGGGAAAATGTTATTTTCCTCACCCATATCCAATTCTTGCTTACAATATATTAGTTCTTCATGAATTTACTATTGCTTACATTTTATTGTGAATCAACTATTGATTGAGGTTCACAAGGTATCAATGATCTCATTCTCACTTTTGGATTCAAGGGTGATACAAAATGTTACATGTAGATATTGAACATTGATAATGAAGGGTGATAAAAAAAGTTACAGGATTGATAATAAAATGACGATAGGAACCCATATCCTTCTCAACTCAGTGGAACCTACCTCAAACCCTTGTAGGGTTCCACCCATAGATTGCACAAGGCCTTTGGATTGCAAAGAAAAGCAAGGAAGTCAATGATTTAAAGGGAGAGGCAGAGACATGACACCTCTAAATATCACAGATTCTTGTTAGGCATTTTCTATAACCAAAATCAAAGGATTTCTCTCATGTTTTGTGTGCTTTTCACAATAAGTCAACCTCTTAGACCTACTTCAAAGGCACATTATCCTCATAACTTAATAACCTTTCAATGATGGAAATATGCATGTGATTTTGATGATGGTGGTGTCCATGTGTTTTTTGTGTATCCTACTGAGGGCGACAGGCACATGTCTTACGTTTATGGAAACCTGCATGTGTATTGTGTTGATGGTATTGACCTTTTGTTTTTTATTGATATTGCATTGATGTAAATGTTGATGGTGGTGAGCTCTTCGTATGGGCTTGGATATTTTGCTCATCGTGGTTCCTAGTGGCTTTACGTTCATTGAAATGTATCTTATTGTACACAATTAAAATGACTAACGTAAACCACTGATTCATATTACTGTAGTACTTGGTAGGTAGTCATATTTTTGTTCCTAAACTAAATTAGTCATTCACGTTAGTCATTTTGAGTTTTATTACTTATTAGCTAGTCGTATATTTTATCCTGGGACTAATTTAGTTAGTTATATTTGTCATTTTTAGTTGTTTCACTTAATATTGCTCATTTTTTGTAGTATTTCACTCGTAAAAGTTGCGGTGACTAACTTTTTTAGTCACATATTCATTATCTTCTCATTTTCTACTAGTGGTGCCTTCAGAATTTTATATGCCAGAACATAGAGAACATAAGGTGAAATATAGAGGTTGATAGCTAAAGTATCTTATGGTCTACAACCCTACACAATCAAATTCTCAAGAAAAATCTCTAAGCGTTAGTTATTAAGCATCAACCATAGAAATTTATTTTGTTTGGAAATTTTCTCAAACTCTAGAAACACACATAGGCTTCAAATAAATTGCATACCATGTTCTGATTATAAATTCAAATGCCAATCCTTGAAGTCTATGGTTTGCTCAAGAAACCAAACACAAATAAAAGAGGAAGCTTTACATGGAATCAAAGGTTTGAGAGTTAATTATCTTGTTTGCAATCATGGCATTACGTCAACATCAAAGTGAGCCCAAATCTTGTCACTGTGAGCTTCCATGACTCCCGTTAAAATCATATGCCCCAAGCCTCAAATTATGTCAACTATTTCTAGGAAGATCTACCGCTCCTCAACAAACATCTACAATATTGCTGAAAACCAACAGAAGGTAACATGAAAACATTAAACCATGTCTCAAAATAACAAAAATGAGTTATTGAATGCAATATAAAAACCTTGTTAATCTGAGAAATTAACTGACCTCTATAAGCAGTTTTGGGGTCTAACTCATATTCTCCACTATGATAGGGAACCCCACAGTTTGAAGACCCAATTCCACTTTCAAGCTTGCACCACTTTGCAGGTTACCTTTTGAAAGAAATCCACCATCCTTATCAAGCACCTACATAGTTTCCAAGGTAATAAATAATAAGGGTACTTGTGAGGGCATGATAGCTAAGGAGTGTCAGGGTGTGCTAAGGAATGAAAAGGCATACTAACATATGCCAGATAGTTTTTTGGTATATGGTTTGATTTAATTTTATGGTGTTATTTTTATTGTCTACTTTGAATAGCACTATTTTTCCTAGTTTGGAACATTACAATCAGCGTGTTCCAAGTGTGCTAAGGAGGGAGTGACAAGGTATGCTATGCATTATTTCCAGGGCATGCTAGAGTGCTAGGGAAGCATACCAACATGTGCCAAGTACCAAGGTGTGCCAATGTGTACTAACGAGTTTTAGGGAGTGCCAGAGAAACATAAGGGAGCGCTAGGTCAAAATGCATGGAAATGAATGAATAAGAGTGTGTGACAGGGAGTGTCAGTGAGTTCCAAGTGTGATAAGGAGACAGTGACATAGTATTCTAGGTTGTGCTAATTCATGCTAGATTGCTAGGGTGACATGCAGATAAGATGTTCCATGTTCCAGGGCGTGTCAACATGTGCTAGGATGTGTTAGGGAGTGCCAGGGAAACACAAGAGAGAACTAGGTCAAATTAGTGCATGCAAATGAGCAAATAATAGTTTGTGAGAAGAAGTGTCAGTGAGATACAAGTGTGCTGAGGGAGAAACAAGGTATGATAGCCAGTGCTAAGGAATGCTAGAGGCTAGGGAAACATGCCAAGATGTGTTAGGTGGAAGGGTGTGCCAATGCATGCCAGGGAGTGTTATGGAGTGCCAAGGAAATAAAAGGGGTCACTAGTTTCAAATACATGGAAATGATTGAATAAGAGTGTGTGATAGGGGGTGTTAGTGAGTTCTAGGTGTGGTAAGGAGGAAGCGATAAGATATGTTAGGTAGTGCCAAGGAATTCTAGAGTGCTAAGGAAACATACCAAGGTCTGCCATGTTCCAGGGTGTGTCAATGTGCGCCAACGAATGTTAGGGAGTGCCACAAAAACACAAGGAAGAACTAGTTCAAAATTCATGGAAATGAAGAGATAAGAGTGTGTGATAGGGAGTGTCAATGAGTTCCAAGTGTTCTGAGGGAATGACAAGGTTATATGATAGGTAGTGCCAAGGCATGCTAGAAAGTGCTAGGTTGTGGTAGGGAGTGCAAAGCAGGCCAAGAAATGTATGGGACGCTAACACATGCCACATAGGGCTAACAAATTGTTAGACATTCCATGTGCTATGGCATGTCAACATGTAAACTGTGTTTCTTAGTTTTTTTGTGGTCATGGTTGGACGTGAGCCTTGAATTGGTAACTTATTAAGTGGGATGAGTTGAAATTGCATATGAGTAGCCTAAGATGTGTTATAGGTAGTTCTTAGGTGAACAAGGCATAGTCTAGTTGTAGTAACCATAACTTGGTTAAGTTGTTGTAGTCGGGGCAGGACTTGGTTGGGTTCCGAATAAGTCTAAAAAAAGTAAGGGTAGTTGTGAGGGCATGATAGCTAAGGAGTGTTAGGGCATGCCAAGGAATGAAAAGGTGTGCTAACACATGGAAGACAATTTCAATGGATGGTGAGGAGTATTAGGGAGAGTCAGGGCAACATAAGGGAGAACTAGGTCAAAATGATTGGAAATGAATAAATAAGAGTGTGTTCCAAGGAGTGTCAATGAATTCCACGTGTCCCAAGAATGAAGTTTTTTAGGAGAAGTTCATAATAGGACTTGCAGGAGGAAAGCCTATGGTTGTGATAAGTCGTAGACAAATCAATTTCAGAGAAAGGGAGACTTTGGGTTGGACACAATATTGTTTTGCTAATGAATTGGTTGTGTTCCCAAGTCACAAAAAATGTAAGGTTATTTGTGAGGGTGTTAGTATCAGCCAGTTCAGTCTATCGCTAGTGATCAAATATGCTCTTACAAGGTGTTGTTAGGGTCTCAAGTCAAATTTTTGTCATTTCAGTGAGTTTTCAAATAAAAATTTGGTCACTAGCTAGTGTGCCTAGGGTTATTTCCACTCTCTCAAGAATTTCATATGTCGATCACTTTCATCGCTTAATTGAGTCCACCATCATGAGAAACTCATTAATATCACTTCAATCACATCATCATGGTCTCCATTTAGCTCAATGTCACCATTAGGTCATTAGGGTTAAGGTCACAAAATCAATCATTTCATTTATAAATCCAGCAAATGAGGAGTAACAATAGGTAAATTTGTTCAATAACACTTGATTTCAAATGTAATTTATGTTTCTAGGTGTAATAATGTTACTAAGGTTCTAAATTTAAAAGAGGTCCTAAGGCTACAAAACTAAAAAAGAAAGTGAATTGGTGAGGTGCGCCATCCTGCCTCATTAATCACTTAGACACCAAAATCAAATTATTAAAGCACATGGAGGAGCTCATTCACACTCATTTTCACTTGTCTACCATCCTAGCATCAAGATCCTCCCTCTCTTTTGCAAAAAATTGTGATTCCATATTCCTCAATGGCAAAAATTGACTCTTGTTGTGCAGAGAGAGCCTTCGCTGCACACCTGGATAGCACATTGCGCACAGGAAGCCTTCGTTGCGCATCGGACAGAGTTGTCCAAATTATTGTTTGGCCACCAAAATTCATTTTTCAAATCTCCTCTTCAGTCATTTCATCCTCTAGGCTATATAACAAGTAATTTTAATCATTTTCATGCCCTCCTTTGCCTGATATGTCAAGAAAATGATCAAATACTTCTTCTTCTAGGGTTTACATGATTTACATGGTTTTGATCCTCAAATGATGAGTTCCTGCCCTAAACCCTATATTCATTGTCTCTACACCTCTGTTTGTAGCTAATACACTATTTCCATGCAGCACAAAGCGTTATCCCCTCATTTTCTATCATTTTCCTCTAAACCCTAATCTACCTTATCTCTTTCTAGGATAGGCCTGTGTTTTGGCCTTTTCCACCCCCTCCCCTCACTCATTTTCAAAAATTCCATTTTCCCCTACTCACTGACATCATCCCCTACCCTCTTAAATTTCCTTACAAATTTAGGCAACTCCTAAGTCCATCATACCACCTCATTCCCTCATAACATCAAATTTCACTTTTTTTTCCTGCCCTTCACCTAGAGATTGAAGTATGAAGCCTAACTCATCACCATCAGAGAAGAGGAAGTACAACAAGGGCGGAAATATACTGAGGTTTGAGACATCTAATCTTGAAATCACCTCCTCCCCATTTGTAATGAAATGCTTTGATGATGTCAACTGTTTAGGGTTTTTTCAAAGAGTGTTGGAAGTAGGTTACCATGAGCATCTCATAGGTATATTTTCCGTCATCTTGAAGGAAGACAAGATCACCATTGCAGGGACTGATTTCATGTTTTCAATGGATGCCATCTCTCCAGCTACAAGCATACCAAACCATGGTGAAAATTGGTTCAAAGGCATGAACCTAGACCTAGAAGAGTACAAACCCTACTTGAAATCACAATACAAAGGAGCTCACTCACATGTTTTCCCATTCATATACTTGTTGGAGAGATATGCACCATTGATGAAGGTTATCATGAATTTATTCACATGTGAGGGCATATTTTATAGGCTATATAAATACCACATAATATTGCTCATGCACTTTACAACTACCAAGTCTCCAAATTTGTCTAGCTACTTGTAAAGGAGCCTAACCAAAATGTCTGAAATGGTGAAATTGAAAATCAAAGTGAATTATCCCATCCTCTTTCACCATAGCCTGATAAAGGTTACAGTACTCCATCAGTTGAAATAGAAGAACATGACATGGGACACCATTGAGGCAGCCTTGAAAATGCATATAAACCACTTCACCAAGCCAACACCAAACCATGTCAGTACAATCCATGGAGGTGGGGTCATCAAGAGAACATGATGAGGTTTCCAAGGAACCTAGGCCTGAGGTGACCAAGACATATCAGAGAAGCAGAAGCCTTGTGTTTTCTCCTCATATTGAACAAGGGGCCAAGCCTACTACATCAGTAGAACAGGGATCACAATCACATCATGAGGCTTTTTTGCATGATGAGGAGCCCATTGAGCATGACTTTTACCTAGTTAAATTGGAGGCACATGATGAGAATCTAATCTTCCAACAATTCATCAAAGAGAAGGATTCTCAGATCATGGAGCTCAAGGAAAATTTGGAACATTTCATTCCTTGAGCAAGAAAACAGTCAACTTAAGGCAAAACAACTAGTCATGGAGAAAGAGAAATTCAAAGCAAACAAACAAGATATGAAAGGGAATTCAGTGGTGGACCATGAGGACATTGAGTAGCATAAAGGACATGTGGCAAGGAAGAGACCAAGGACAATGGGTCTTAGGAAGGCACTTCAAAGGGAAAGAGAACAAAACCACGAATGGAAGAATTGACCTTTGAAGATAGGATTGCCATGGAAATAAATGAGTACAAGGAGATTCAGCTTGACAAATTAAATTTCCACCTTGAGAAACTCCTTCACAAGTCCAAAAGGGCTAACAAGTTGCAAAAGAAAATGGCCATCCATTATTACACAAGGAATCAGGTTGCCAAGGTCAAGATCAAGCATTTGAAGGAATAACTCAAGGAAATCCTAACTAGACAAGAGGATAAGGGTAAGTTAGATTTACTTGCTGATGCATCCATGATTGCATAACATACCTCATCAGGCATCTCTGGAAAACTTTTAGGAGGATTTGGAGAAATTTCTATGTTTTGGTGCAGACTAGTGCAGAATTGAAATTTTTGGGCAATTTTTTGTCTAGGAAAGCAACGAGCTCATGTTACGCTTATTCCTCAGGGCTCCAAATGATGGAAACCCAACATTTTTGGAAATATTATGACCCCCTCTCAAAACCCATCTTCCCACTTTCCTAGTTTGGAATTAGTTTTGAGAAATTTGCAAAATAGAGGCAAAAAATCACCTTTCTGCCCCTCTTTTTCCATTTCACTGCGCACTTGGAGACATCTTGGGAGAATGGTCATATATCAGCCAAAAATTGGTCATTTTGAGTGCACAAATACTCTAAATATGTCTAAAACTATCCAAGATTTCCATAAAAGGCTTCAGATATGGATTTGGACTTCATAAATGCAATCAAAAATGGCATCCAATAGCTCACTGCACACTTGTAAATTTCTGAGATGTTTGTAAAAGTTTTACTGTGTAATTTTTTTTAATTCCTAGTTTGACTTTGATAAAAGTCAAAAGGGTGAAGTAGATGAATGTGAGGGGTAAAATTAAATGTAAATAATGGGTGGTTAGTCTTTGTAAGCTATTTTGATGTAAATTTTACCTCATTTATGAGAGAGGTTGGAGTCAAAGTTAATTGTAGAAGTTGTTTTTAACTTACCTAGACATTAGGGTTTGGTTATAATACCTCATGGAACAGTTCCTAGAGTCATGGATTCGACCCCTCAGAGTGAGAAGATGTTGTTTTGGTCTTTATGTATCAATTTTTGAGTGATAGAATGGTTTGGATTTTAGAGGTGGGAACTATTGTAGCTTGTACTTGGACATTTTCTGGAAATCAAAGGACATAGTTTGCAACTATTATCTAGGAATTCATGTGCAGTGAGTCTGTGATGTAATTTTTTCTCTATTATAGATTTATATGAAATATATTCATCTTCTATTTCCATTCATCAATTCTTCAATGATTTTCCTTACTATTTATAAACAAAATTCTTTGCGTGAAGCTCTATTTTGATGAAAAAATCATTATCATGTGTTACTTTCTTTCTTGCTTAGTGAATTCATGTTTCATGCTCATTAAGACCTTTTGCTTCTTCTAAAAAGTGCATTACACCCAAAAACCCTAAGGTCCATCACAAAAGTAATTCTACCTTGCTCCTTTATATCTTTGGTGTTTTAACCCTTTGATCCTATGACCTAGCTACCTAGTTTTTCTCCCTTATCTAGTAATAAAACCCAAAATTTTCCAAAACCCACCTGAGCCTAGCTATATAGCCTTAATTCCTTTACATTCTAGTCAGCTCTTGGTTGTGATTTCATAGAGAGTCCTTTCTCTGGTTTGGTAGGGCTACTACCAAAATAAAATCTTGGTCTGTGGTTACCTCTGTCGATCTCCTCATCAACTTGGTACATTGTGGAGTATAATAGAGGGCATGACAACTAGGGAGTGCTAGGGTTCTCTAGTGAATGTAAGGTTCCAAAGTCATGGAAAAATGTAATTCTAGTTGTGAGGTCATGACTACAAAGGTGTGTAAGGGAATGCTAGGGCATGCTAACATGCACGAGATAGTGCCAAGTGTTAAAACATGCCAATATGTACAAGGGTGTGAGAATGCATGCTAGGGATTGTCAAGGAAAAAAAGGGAGGAACAAGTTAAACTATAAGGAAATGAGCAGATAAGAGGGTTAATAAGTCATCAATTTACCTTTCCCATGAGGGGCATGCTAGGCACACCAACACTAGGTGCCAATAGGTTCCAAGTGCCAAGTTCCAATGCATTCTAAGTGCCAAATATTCCTCTGTTTCTTCTCATCTAGTTTCCAATAATTGATCTCAAATAAATTTAATATTAAACCATGCCAAAGCATACCAAGTCATCTCCACACATGCCAAACATGCTAAGGCTTTCCAAGTGCCTCCAACACATGCCAAGTGCCAATGTGTGTCAGGGAGTCTGATACATGCGTTGGAAATACTGAGAGGGGGTGAATCAATATTTTTTTTCAATTGTTATTATAACCAGTTAGATTCTTCACAATTTTAATCAAAGAACCATATAAGAGTAATTTTATTGAATATAAACAAATAGATACAATGTATGATAAATATTCACAAGCACCAACTTGGTTTTGATGAGGCTTCGACCTCTAGGGCTTCGACCCTATCTAATCCAAGGCACCTACCTTGTGTTTAGGAGCACCAACTCCAAGGACGCCAATCATGTTGTCTTTCTTTAATGAGGAATATGAGAAGTTCTTACTTGTTTGATGTTATGAAACCAACTCAAGAAAATATATAAAAGATAGATCAACGCCTTAGAATTTAGCCTCTTCGAAGGGGAAACCTCCTTTACATTACATAAATGAACAATTCTTTGACGATACAAATGAAAAGACCTCCTTTCTATATATAGGAGTCTAAGGGGTCATTTTATAATCAGAGCCGACATAACAATAATAATGTAAGGGCACAATAATAACAATAGTGGACTTGTATGGGGCACAATAGTAACAATATGGGCACTACATGGGTACATCAATATAATAAGAGGGTTGTACTAATAATAATAAGGGGTTACACTAGCAGTATAGGGGCCTAACATTTGACCATGACATAATTCTTCACTGTGTTGTCCTTAATTCCAAGTTTCACTTAATTGTCTTTGTTGATGAGAGATTTCTTCACTATCCAAAGAAGGATTATGGAAAAATACGTGGGAAGTCAATGTGGGACTGGTTGTTGTTCAATTGTTGTTCAATATTGTTTAGTTGTTGTTAAGTTGTTGTTCAATTGTTGTTCAATTGTTGTTCAATTGTTGTTCAAGTGTTTTTCAATTGTTGTTCAATTGCTATTCAATTGTTGTTCAATTGTTGTTCAGTTGCTGTTCAATTGTTGTTCAAGTGCTAAAGTCTGCGCAGTATGTAATTGCAAGAGATAAATCACTATCCTGAGATTATAGAGGAGGATCAACTTCCATAAGTCTGAGAAAAACGAACCTCCACAAGGTTTAAGAAACTGAACCTCCACAATCAACAAACCTCCATGACATTTTCACGCATCAGATCGCAAGAGCTTGCTCTTTGTGACAAGCCACAATTTTGACGAGAAATGAATTCTCGAGCTCCGATTTAATGTCACAGGTCTTCAAGGTTTTTATCACAATAAACTCGGGTCCTGTCCACCACAACGAACTTGAATTGTTCCTTCATCTAGATCCCTTTCACATTTCATGCTTTGTGGGTCCCAAAATGAAAAATGCACTCGAATGATCACGCGTCATGTAAACTGTTCTGAAATATTTCCTCCATCCTTTGTGATCACATACATGGATTTGCGATGGTGATGCACCCTCAATGAAATTCCAAACCACACACTGTCAGAAATCACGCTATCTCAAAAAATTCATCCGCAGGTTGTCTGAGATTTTTCACGCTCACTATAATTAGTTGACCCAAAAATATGCATTCACTGTATTTTATCCAAAAATTATGTTTACCCAGAAATACGCTTTCATCCGCAGGCTATCTGAGATATGCATTTACGGTATTTATTCATTTAATTTCATGAGATGTGAACACATTTTCCTATTTTTTATCCACTTTTCCTCTGTTTTCTTCTCCGCATCACTTATCCATTTCTCCCAAAATCAAATCTCACATATATGTAAATAGAAATCGTGATTTTTTTTTATGTAGCCGACTAGTCACTAGAATGGGGGTTGAAATATGTTTTTTGGTGAATACGATATATAAGTTGTTCAACGTAATGTAGTGGTGGATGTTTGCTGACATGAGTTGTGTGGGGACAATAACAAATTTCCATCTCAACCAATGCCATAATGACATCAATGACAACCTAGATTAACAACATGGTATG
>APFE031428433.1:3593-15826 GCA_000404065.3 Pinus taeda
CAAACACTCCTTCTCCAAGTCTAATGAATAACCTCTAAGCACAAACTCAGCATAGGGGTGCAAATGGACATAGACCAAACATTTGGGAATGGGACAGGAGGAATTTATAGGCTTGGAGAGGGAGTTAGGACTCATCCAAAGGTGGGATTAGGCCCACATCTCAAGGTGGTAGATCATAGCGATGAGATCAAGAGGTCAAATTAGGAGGATTTGACCTCATCTATACGAAACCACCTCTAGCTCGTCGCTATGGAAGCTTCTAGATCACAAAGCTTCTCATCCTCTTTAGGAAAACTTCCTTTTTGAGACCATCATGGGTATGCAAGGGAAAAAGGAGATGCTATCACTAGCCTAACATGGTGTAACAAGAGATCATCATGGTTTTGAGCTTCATAAGGGCGATGACCCTCATTTTTGGGTTTTAAGAGCTATTTCTTCAGGGAAATCTCCAAATATTTTCCAAGGAAAGTTAAACAAGGGATCTGAGACACATACATTGATGCGTATACTATATAATGATCATGTTTCATGCATTTTGGAGTATGTCACAGGGAAGTGCAGGAGGCATGAAAAAGTACTATGTAATAGATGCCCCCTAAAGCATGAAGTTAGAATGAGGAGTGATGGTTGAGATGCTTTACAAGATTATGGCAAGGATGAGGACACACGCTATCAGGAGACCTGCAAATCAAGGACGCATATAAATATACATATCTTAGATCATGACATGAATCCATGGCATGGACACAGCCATCCGGATGATGAAAACTATATTAAAATATCCATGGCATGGGTGAAACCATCCATATAACAAGGATCATGATAGATGTAAAGTCTCACGGTATGGTCACAACCATCTATATAGTAGAAACATGTGTACAATCATGAATGACATATAACTCCATGCAGCCTAAGTCATAACATACAAGACTCAGGGTCTTGTGCTCCATCCCAACCTGATCAATGTACGAATCCTAACATGTGAATAAACTTGTTGATGTAGAACATGCTAGAAAACGACTTGATTACCAACCAATGATGTGGACCATTAACAGGGACGAGAGAAACCACCAATAATGACAATGGATTTCAAGGTACAACACTACTATCCATGAATGTGATAATGAAGCTGAGGTCAAACACTCATGGAATCAACCAATCAAAAGACAATGATGAAGACCTATCATTGGATGCGAAGAACTAACCATTAGGGCATGCCAACTCTAAGGTGTTGAAAGGGAGTTCCTAAGTCATCCTCCTAATAATGAGTTGAAGTCGATAGGAAGTGACCTGTCGAAGGAGGGAAATGATGAATCCCTCATCATCAACATGAAACAAGCAATAAAGTGGAATAATATTTAGGACTATAGCAATGACTTAAATAATGTATAGGTAAATAAATGCAGATTGGATTTATCTTGAACATATTGGCGACATGACTCTGGAGTGTGGAAACATCTAACTCAACATATGCCTAAAGGTCATGATGATAATGTGGAACAATCAAATGAGAGTAAAAATGGATCACCCAAACCGAGGAGGACAAGTGACTGAGTGAGGATATTTGAAACCTGACACAAGAGAAGAAGAGTGTCATGTTCAAGAGCGACATGATGCCTACACAAAGGATGTCTCATCTTCATTTTTACCTATTATTTCTAGCGAGTACCCCAATTATTTTTATCATAAGCTTGAAGGGGATAGCATATGCTTGTCATGTAAGTTCATTCTTCAAATGAATCTATCCTAGAAAATTTTACGATGCCTAGGAAGGAGAATCTCAATCTCATCATGGTGATGAGTCTTTCATCATAAAGTTTTAACGAGCCCGACGTAAGAATAGCTCGGTATATTTTTCACATTTAGAGATTTTGAAAAAGAAATGGAAAAGAAAACTCCAAGATGTCCCTTTTTGTAATTTGTCCCTCGAACTCAAAAAGGTAGAAAACAATATCTGAGGGAACCTCTTGACCATGCTTGAATAAGTTGTTCCTTTTTTGTACAATAGTCTATCTCAGTTCGGAAAAGGGTTAAACTTATGTTGAGTAGACGTGAATTCATTTACTTTAACGAGTTTGAAATGACAAGTACTTGACAATATTTTCATATTTTTGGATTCTGAAAATAGATGAAAGAGGACTCCACCTAGAGGAACAAGTGGTATGAAAGGATAGCAACTAGTTCTGACAGTGATGGAACTACTCAAAACATGTAATATTCAAGAGGCTGGCTAATAAGACCACTCATTGCAGATGTTTCTCAAGCAAGGGTAAAAAATCCAAGTGAAATCATATGATCGACCAAAGATATGGTGACCATGCAAATGAAAAAATCAAGGCTCATATGGAAAAAATTGGCTGATAAAAATGGAAATCACGAGATGTAAAGTGGGAATGGCTTCATTTTTACATAAGCTTGAAACATGAGAAAAAAATCTACTTGGATTTGGTTTAATTTTTACACAAGCTTGAAACAGAAACAAACTATGCTTGGAATAAGTTTGCATGCCCTTGGCATAATGACTCAATTTGAGGTACACACCCCCCAAGCTTCATTCCATTCACCTAAGTGGATGTAATGAAGTTTCACTTATGAGATCAAGTGAAAGACTCAATTGGGATTTTACGAGATCTAATTGAAGACTCAAATTGGAAGGGGATTTGTTCCATTTATTAATGAGCTTGACATAGGAAAAGAACCATGCTCATGACACCTTATTTCATTTTTTACTGAGCTTGACTTAGGTAAAATAACTCTGCTCACGAAGGCCTTATTCATTTTTTAATGAGGTTGACATAGTAAAATAACTATCCTCATGGTCCTTATTTCATTTTTTAAGGAGCTTGACACAAGACAAGGAACTCTGATCTATGGTCCTTGTTTCATTTTTTAAGAAGCTTGACACAAGACAAGGAACTTTGCTCCCACCCTTGTTTCATTTTTTACGACAAGGAACTCTTCTTTGTGGTCCATCACAAACCAAAAGTGTCCATGGCTTCCAAGACATTCTCATCAGATGGGAGAACAACACTCTAGAAGGGATTCATGTCGAGGGAGCCAAATGAAAAATTAGGGTTTAATTCCCCCAGTACACAATGTACTACATCATCTATTAGATCATCAATAGATGTGGGCATGGAAGAGGTGGCCATGTAATTAACCCATGACGAGGGCGATATTGCTTGCATATGAGAACCATTTAGGGATGATGGTTGAGTGGGAGATGATTCAAGACCTATGAATGTAAGCTGATCAATGATCTCAATGTTTCCTTCATGTGGGAAACACATCACTGAAAAGAGAGAAGAAACAAGAGCTCCCATGACGTAAACATAGTCATGACCTAGGAGTATATTAAAATCCAACTAGCCTTGGACAACCATCACGTATATATACATAATCTTTCCTCCCAAAGTAATAGGCAACTTAGGAAGGATCCCTAATGGTTGACTAGTTCCTTTGTTAAAAGCTAACAGATTCTCGATGATGGGGACAAGATGAGGAGAACATAAAGCTTGTCAAGCAGTTGTCAAGCAGTTGAGGACATGATGCTAACAGATGTACCCTCATCTATGACTATGTTAGGTACGACCATATGGTAAGCCTGTATTGTAATCTGGAAAGGCACATAAGATGAAAGGTGATATCATACCAGTCGAATCCAGTTAAAAGAAGTGACTAAACTACTCAGAGGGGGTGTCGTAGAAAGTGACAGCTACCCTCTTTCTCGATGGGAATATGAGAAATTCTCTCATGCACCTTGGGAATTTGAGGATTTACCTCCAGTTCATTCGAAACTGAAGAAAATAGGATAATATGAGTAGTATGAGGTTCACTCTCTATTGCAAAGGCGTGGTTAACTGAGCATGGAGTTAAGTATACTGTTTTTTCAACCAATGGTTGGTCGATAATGGACTCACGAGAGTCATTTTTAGAGAGAGTGGGGTTGACCAAAGATGACTTTTGATCAATCACTAGATCAACTAGTGAAGGATCAAGGGAAAGCTTTCGATACCCAGTTCGAAGATGAGGTTGAGAAGTTGTAAGGTTTTCAAACTATTTGTTACCTTCATCCATAGGAGGACAAACATTAATGGTATGATTACCTTCACATAACTTACAAGGAAATTTGACTATTCCCTTTTCCCCACGAGATTTATTGTTACTAGTTGAAGGTTTATCACAAACATGATCGCTAGAGGCTGATGATAAAGGTTGATGTGAACTTATGGACCACACTTCTAAGACCTTGGGAATACTAGGACAATTCCGAAGAAGATGGTCCCCCTTACATAACATGCAAGGGAATTTTACTTTCTAAGGCTGATTGGAAGATTTTCATACATCAGTTGCATACATAGCAATGGCTGCTTGGTTTCCCCCTGGATTAATTTTCTTCTTATTCTTTAGTGTCTTCTTATTCTTCTTAGCTTCCTGATTACTAGAATCTAGACTTTCACCAGGTGAAGAGGAGGAATGGGGTGAATAAATAGGCGATGAAGGCGAAGGGTCAACTTTAGGATCAGCATGAAGTTGATGTTATTCAGGTGGAGGAGAACTCAGTTGAAAAGTAGTTTTGACACTCGGAACCATTGATGTCGAAAACAACCAAACTGGCAGAACAATGGTCACTCCAGGAAGGGACGACTTCTCCATTGTTGGCTTTATGGGCCCTGACCCAGGTTCAACGTTAGTTAGCCAAAAAAATCCCTACACTACTGGCCCTTTTGGCATCAGCCCACAGAGCGTAGACTGAAGTCTCACCCGAAGTAGTATGGGGGGATGTTGGAACCAAGTTTCCACACCCTACGATGGTCGTGATGTTGGTTTATACCCTCTACCCCTACCTTCAGGCAGGTTGCTAAACCTGATGGTTCTATTAGTTTACCCTTTATTCCGCCCTTTAGTACCTCCAAAAAGGTGTATGATTGACCTTTGCATAGCCCTAACTTGTGGTCCAAGTACTTTCGTGCAGCTACGACCATGTATTGTATAGCTTCCCAAGTTATCTCAAGTGTTTTACTTATCTTACTAATCAATCGCAATTAGCGTTGCGTAAATTGATATACTTACTTACGTTCAATTAAACGATACAATCACATATATTCGTGCATCAAATAAACTGTTATCACTGTAACAAAAAAAAAATAAAAAAAATTGGACAACTGGTACAGTTCCACAGTTTTATGTTAGTCTTGGTCAAGTCATTTTTATTGTTTTGTTTAAGGAGTATAAAACATAGAGTAGAGTCTTGTTCCCATTGTCAAATAAGGTCAACAATCTTGTTTTACCTATCATTAGTCCCACATTGATTCATAGGTGTAATGTGTTAAGGCTGTTTCAAAGTTGACATGCGCTACGAAATCAACTAGGAGTTTTTGTAGCGCAAACTCAAAAAAATACACTATGTGCACTACGAAATTAGGGATTCGTAGTTAGGATATTTCATAGCACAAAACCCAGAATTTGCACTGGCTGCGTTATGAAATTGGGGATTTGTGCCAGATCTTGTCTAGCTATGTAATCCATAAAATTCCATTAATGTTTCATCACCATGTGTCAGTCCATGAACCTTGCTTATCACATGCAACTATTCATTCTCATCATTAGATTCATTAGAGTTCTTGTACACACTCTTTTCAAATTTCAAAAAAGGTAAGGTGAGGTGAGTTGGTCTTGGTCTTTTCCGTGTTCCTTTCATGCATAAGAAGACAATTGGAAAGCTTAGGGACGACGTTCACCAGAACTTTTTGAAAGCTCAAGCAAGGTAGTTCTCCCTTTCAAATTCAAGCAAAGCAGTTTTCAAATTAAGGCAGTGCAGGTTCTTTCAAGTCTCCTTGTAGGGGTCTCTCAGAAATGTCTAAAGAAAGGAAAAATCCTAGATCAACTCGGTGTCTTAGAGCTGAGCCTAAAGGCTTAGATGTTCTCACGAAGAACATAGAGGTTGAACATGCATTCAAACAAGTGGGCTGCTGGAGATTCTGTGAACAACTTCAGGGTGGTCACGTTCAAGTAACCAAGGAGTTTGCCTTGAATTTCACTGGTTTGAATTCAAGGGTTGGAGTGCTAGAAATACTAGTTTCGCTTGAGGTTATATCTATAGTCACAAAGATACCTAGAGGCCAGGAAAGATGGTTCAAGAACTTCAAATTTGAAATGGCACCCTGCGAGGAATTTCTAAAGCCAGAATTCGTAGGCTCAGACTTAACCAAATTAGTGCACAGAAGCTATGTAAAAGATTGATATGCCAACTTGTTGTCATGCATCTAAAGATATTTTACCTGTGAAGGGAGATACCATAAGGACTTAGCCCTAAGGCTAAGGAAATATGTTCACCAGCAATAAGTGATTAGGAGGAAGCAAGATCAAGTAGATTTTTAAATTGAAAGCTAGAAAGTAGTTGAAGGAGCCTATGACACCACTAATAGTTCAAGGTACCCCTCAACAATCACAAAAGAAGAAAGTTCAAATCAAGGAGGTGGTACAAGAGCAGTCTGTTGATAAAACTATCCAAAGAAGAGTAACCAAAAGTCAATTAGCCAAGGAAAAGGGGAAGACAGTGATTGCTGATGAAAGTACAGCTTCAAAGGGAAGTTTGAATGATCCCCTCCAGCCCATCGACATAGAAGAGACCCCTTTGGTCCAAGTAGATTTAGTTGAAGCAGGTAAGAAAAAAACAAAAAGAGTCAAATCTTCTAAAAAGCTTCAATTTGATGACTAGGTCTCAGAGTTTGTCTTCAAGCCTAGAAGACCTGTGACTAGACATTTAAGAAGATTACAAGAGGCAGAGCCAGAACCAAGTGAAATAGGGGAGGTAGTAGAATTCCATGAAGAACCTGCGGTTCCATCAGTACAATCATCACTACAACACAAAGATGACAGAGGCAAGGCGGTTATCACTCAAGAAGAGGAATGTGCTTTGAGGAGGTCAAAAAGAAATTGGTGTCTGCCAATCTTGAGATTGCCCAACTCAAGAAAAGGGAAAGAAAACATGCAATTGAAAAAGAGAAGTTCAAAAGAGTAAAAGCAATTTGGGAAGATGGAAAGGTTCCAAGATATGAAATAGTGAGTAGTCATGATCAATATTTCACTTGGACCATCCCTGTAATAAAAGAGGTAAGATATGTCAGAAGGATCAATGGAAAATTAAGAAATAAAATTTGGATGCTGAAAAGACAAATTGAGGATTTGAAGATTCAACTGAATGAACCAGAAGAATAGCCTCAGCATAAATGAACCTGACAGTAAGTGAAGAAATTTTGACATAATTTTGATGTGAAACTTATTTTTTGAAGATTGAAGATTATTTTTGGATGGAGAATATCAGTTTTGTTTGGCTCATTAGCACATGGAGAAGCAATTAAAAATCCCAAGAATGACAAAAAATGTGTTTTTGACTCACACAGCAGTTTCGTAGCGTGCTACGGAACTACTAGAGATGACATATAATGCACAGGAGTTTTGCAGCGAGCTACGAAACTGCTGAAACTACCAGTTTTGTTTTTATGGGTCAATCTTAAAATGAAACGGGGTCTATTTTGAAGGTATGCTGTTGTAGAGACATAGAAGGCTACTTTAGAAGTTTTGAACCTTCAACAAAGGAAAATTTAAGGAATGAGAAGCATATAGAAACCCCAAACCCTGTGCTACGAAGACAACAATCATTACGTAACTCAGACAATTTATGATGTTTCAGATACCATTTAAGAGGTTTTGTCTTGACACGAGTATCTGAGCAGGATTTGTGGATTAATTTAGTGCATCACATGTGATTAAAGGAGATAATATGGATAACAGACTTCGAGGAACCTCCTCGGAGACCAAAGCAGAAATACAGGGGCAACTTCCTAATATCCAGGAACAGTTAAACGACAAACAATCAAAGCCAACATGGAGTTTAAAGTCATCACTTAAGCCAAAGATGAAGAGGGATAGATGTCAAATGATGAGTTTATTTCATAGTCAAGGATGTTGCTAGCATATTAAGGAGTTACACTCCTAGTTGTATTAGGTCTCTAGGACTGTTAGTTAACAACTAGTTGTAATTAATAGTTTGTTTAAGGATCAATAGGTGTCAGGTCAGGTGAAATTTGGATTCCCCTCATGCTGGAGGAAGGAATCCAAGCTTGTAATGAACTCTATATATGACAAGAGATGTAATGCACCAAGGGTTGGAAATTTTCAGAGAAAACACTCATATTGTGTCATTGTAGAAGATTATGTTTTTTATGTAATGCAGAGTTTGGATTTACTTCTCAGGATTCATAAAGAGTTCAATGCTTGTTTGTTTTATGATTATCCTCATTTCCTCATTTGCAGTAGTATGAATGTATGTTACTTAGAACTCATTGGCAATGCTCTAATTTCCTTCATGCATTTGTAGATTGTGTTTCCTACATGTTCTTATGTGTTAACTAATATATTGAACTCTTCATGCCCTGACTTCCTTAAGTTAATATTGTTGTCATACTAAACATTTTCTGACTCCATAAGCCTAATGGATGTTTATTGACTGTGTTTCAACCATTCACACTCCTTTATTTGTTTCATAGAGTTAGCCATCTAATTTATTACTAAAATCTTTAACCTAGTGAGAGAGCACTCTCATGTTGAGGAGGCTAAGCCTTAGCCAAAAGTTGGTTTGAAACAGTTACTCAAGGTCTTCCTAATCAGCAGCCTATCAAAGTTAGGTTTTATGATAACATAAACATTGTAAATTAAACCTAAAATGCAATATAATCAGATGCATTAACAGGAACTAAATACACAACAATTATAGAATACTTTTCTTTATTGATATCTTCTAGTTTAATACAGACTCTATCTGCCTTGTGCATACAAGGGTCCACGCACTCAGTTGAGGACTTCCACCCTAAGCCTCTGTGCACTCAGCTGCAGAGCCTCTACCTACACTAAGACCCAAGAACACTTAGATTTTTCCACTCTACTTTGCTATTTTCTTCCTTTCTTCTTAACTCTTAGAGCTTACTTACTTAGCTCCTTTCTATACAATCCCATGGTCTACGGACCATGGGTGGATCTTTACAGCCGACTTGACACTTTACAAAATAAGGGTGGAAAACCCTTATGACTCTTAACACCTTCATGCTCCATTACCAAAAAATGCATAGACTTTATACCTTGATTACAAAATTATCCCAAAACATGGGCTTTTAGCCCAAAAAATGCTCTTGGGGGAACTCGTTCCCAATAGGCCGCCAACAAAAACATGGTGAGTCACCCTCGAGTCACTCTGTGGGTGTGGATATCTTTGTGCAAAGACCTCCCAACTTGACCTGTATGTCTGTCACTTCGGTAGTGCACTACGTGTCTGGAGACCAATTCCTTTGTTGCTGGTCCTGAACTGTCATCCTAAAGCTTTTACTGAATCCCTTGTAGACTAGCAAGCTTTCCTTGAATGGAGACAATGACCGAATAAGCTTTGTCTAACCAGGGCTTCAAGTGTGCCTTCAGCATTGCCTCTTTGGTTAGGGTAGGCTTCAGTCTAGGTGCTCATGGTGACTTGGGGACTTCAACTAGTACCTCTACAACCTCTCGAGTAGCTCCTTTTGCCTCGGTAACAACCTCCAGCACATCCCCCTCAGTTGTCACTACTACTACATCCATAATTTTGGATCTTGGGATAAAATCACGAATGAAATTGCAGTTGGACTTTGGAAATCGATCAAACACTAAGCAGTCAAGCTGAAGATTACTCATTCCCGAAATCAAGAAGATAAACTTCTAAAGGTAGGAGGAGCTTAGAGAACTTTTTGAGGCTATAATCTACCTTGGTGACTACATACATTTTCAAATTTTTAAAGGTGGCTTCGAGAGGGAGATATACACGGAGAAATCCCAACCCAAATCCACCTACTCCTGTGGACAATCCCAACACTCTTTCAAGGAGCAAACAAAGATTTACTGAAACACTAGGTACTCCATCTTATTCAAAATCTTTTCTCTCTGAATTATCAGGAAGTCCTGAAGACAAAATAGTTGATGATAAAATAGATGAGGTGTTGTTTAGATCAGAAAATGAAGAAGAACTCATTAGTATTATCTTAGATTTGCGAAAGAGAGGAATTGATACCTTAGCCTTAGTATCACAAGAAGATAAAGAGGAATTCTGGGAAGTAGTTACTTCTGAGTTATTGTTAGAAAGGGAAGCCTTAGATAAACTGAAAGAATTTGATCCTTTTGAAGTCTTGCTAAGATCTAAAGCTGGTTTACCTCTTCCAAATTGGAGTACATTTGTCACTGGTTTGCAAAGCCCCAGTAGTCCTGTTCATATTAGTTCCTCATCTTCTGCTTCTGCTATTCCTAGTGGCTTTCGGAAACCAAGCAGTCCTCCTCATATCAGTTCTTCATGGTCAGTCCTTTTTTTCCTTGTCACTACTATTCCTCCTTTAAGCATGGTCGTACCTACTAGGTATGCTCCACTTGCACTCCCTGCTATTTTGCATGACCTTCCTAGCAAATATGTTGCAAGAATTCCAACATGGGGCGGTGATGAAGAAATCACAGTGGAAGAACATGTAGACAAATTCAATGATTTTGTTGACAGAGAGGAATTTGATGATGAGGATGTGAATCTAATATTATTTAACAAACCTTTATTGGTGAAGTTAGAAAATGTTTTAAAGACCTCCCAGCAGGAAGCATTCATAATTGGGTAGAATTTGAAGATAGATTTCTAAGGAAATGGGGAAATAGAACTAATCTAGTTCAAGCTCTTACTGAGTACAATAATCTTAGAAGGGCATCTAATGAAACCATTCAAAATTTCTCAAAGATGTTTAACAAAGTGTTTAACTCAATCCCAACTTGCTTGAAACCTCCAAAAGCCTTAGCGCAAATGAGATATGCTGAAGCATTTGACTCTGATTTTTCTCTTTTGCTTAGAGAGAGAGTATGCTATGCTTGCTGATATGTAGAATAATGCAATAAAAGTAGAAGTAAACATGGTTTCTGCTAAAAAATAAAAAATGGGAAAAGCTAAATTGAAAGAAGAGAAACCTTCCTCTTCAACTCTTGAAGACAAGATAGATTCAATGATGAAGACTGTGGAGAATTTGATGGATAGGTTAGCTCTTGGAAACATCTCTGCTCCTCCTGTGAAACAAGAGCCTCAATTCATAAATCCTCATTTTAGGACACCTCAAAACCAACAAAGACCAAGAGAAAATAGGAATCAACAGCCTGATCCTCCTGTGAGACCTCCTTTACAGCAGAATTTGGTTGATGAAGAAGATGATCCTGAGATTCATAAAGAATCTATCCATTGTCTTGATGAAGAAATGTTAGGAATTTTCTTGACTAAGGAAGAACATGATGAGTCCAGTTTGACCAAGTAAGGAGAAGAGACTTCAGATTATTTAAAGGGGTATCAACATGATATATTAGAAATACAAAAACAGTACAATCTTAGAAATAGCAATGTACCAACTATTGCAAAAAAAACATAGCCCAAGAAGGATGTCTCAAAGGTAGTTGAAGCCAAAAAGGATACCCAAAAGGTTGCTAAAGGTAAAAATGGCTCTCTACTTGGTAAAAAGGACATTCAACCTCCATCTCCTATCAAAGAAGTTGAAAAAACTGTTTCTGTTTTCAACCTTGAGAATGAAATTGCAAAAATCAAAATATCAGTCACTTTTAGTGAAATTCTCAAGGTAGATAAATACAGAAATAAGATTGTAGAGATGTTAAATTCACAACCAGGAGCTACTTATATCTTAAATGTGCAAGATATTCTTACTATACACTGGGGTCCAAGGCTATAAGATGATTAGAATGAAGAATTTCCTCCTTTCTATGTAAGCACTAGTATTCATGATATGACCTTACATAATGCTATATTGGATTCAAGGGCTTCTCATAATCTTATGCCCAAAGTAATTATGGAGAGGTTAGGATTACAAGTGTAGGAATTTACAAGGTAAGTTCCTCAGACAGAACACCAAAAGGACACCGCTCACAAATAGATCACAGATCAATACACCAGTATTTTGACGTGGTTAAAACCCTCAGAGAGGGAAACAGTCCACAGCCTGCGCCAACGTGGCTACTACAGGCAATTTATTAAAAAGAATGAAAATTTACATAAGCTTCTCTCATGCACGGTTAACCTACAAATGACCCTCCATGCGCTTTAAATAGAATTCATGGACCAATCAGGTGTCAAGCCACGAATCAAGTGTCGGTAATACCGAGGAGAGAATGAACCGTCGGAT
>APFE031428438.1:0-11907 GCA_000404065.3 Pinus taeda
TCACTATCTTCTTCTTTGTCACAAGCATAACTTATTGACACTATTTCTTCATTCTTGATTAGAATAAAATTCTAATCCTCCATCTCTTTGACAGTTTTAGATGTTTGTCCATCACTCTCCCTTTGATCATTTAAGAAAATCAATTCCTCGTTATTCTCTTCAATAGAAAATTTCTTATCATAGGACATAACTGTCTTATCCCCACTGAAGTTATTTCCTCCATTAAGCATGGAATTTATAAACTCCTTTTGCTGTAATAACTCAACTTGATCTTCATTTGAAAGGTAGTCATCATCATACTTTACCTAGCAATTTTCAGCTTCATTCAAGACATTTCCATAAAATGGTTTATCTTCTGCAATACTTGCATTCATACACAACCTGTCAGTGGTAAAACCATGAGACCTCATCATCTCATTTGATGATTCAATCACCAATTCCTCCTGTTGTTCCAAGTCCTTTACATTAATTAGAAATATTTTGACGGTCTTCTCCTCAATATCATCATGTACTTTACTTTATTTCTTGATATCCTTCTCTACTTCCTCTTTTAAAATAGAATTTAGATTTTGCTTACTTTCTTCCCTCTTTATGACAATATCAACAATTTGTTCTTTTTTACATGTAAACATACACAAATTATTAGATTTAAAATCATTAGACCTTTTTCCCTCACTTGAAATTTCAGTCTTCAAGTCTTCATCTTCACCTACAACTTCACCCTGCTCTAGTTCACAAATGGACACTTCCATTTCCAATTTAGTTTCTCTAAGTTTTTCCATCAGCCATCTTACTTGCCTCTCTTGTAGCCTTCTCTGCAGCTTATGCCACTTCACTGGCTTCTTCTTTAATACCCAACCTTTTCTTTGACTTTCCTTTAGTAGCATTATCAATACATCAAGTTGTTCTTTCATCTCAACAATCTCTCTGTCAATTTCCTCTTGACTCATCCTCTTGCCATTTGCCTTGGCATTTTCTTTCTTCATCTTTCTTCTGTTGTGGTCTTCCTCAGAAACTCTGCTATGACTATCAGTAGCCATCTTCTTCTCCTTCTTCATGTGCTCCTCACTCATTCACTATGAGCTACACTAAAGCCTCTGCAACAACAAGTCTTCCCTGCTACCACTTACCTCACCAAGATTTCCTCTATACTCGGTCTTTTGGAAAGCAATTGGTTCTCTATCTCTGGAACCTCCTTTGAGCACTCTTCTCTACTCCTTCTAGGCTTCAACTCATCCGCACCTTCTCAAGAACACAATTGTACTCTTGTATTCCAATCACCATGAAATACTTGGTTCTAACCACTTCTTCTTTCGCTTAGAAAGTCTTACTGGCTTCCTTCATTACTTAGCAATTCTACCCACATCCTTTGTGGAATTATCTTTATGATCTACAAAAATACCTCTGTAGTAACAAGTCTCCTCCTTGCTACATATGCCTCACTAAGATTCTCTCCTTTGAGCTCAGTCTTTTAGCATCACTCTGGTTCTTTACTTTGGAACCAATTGAGCACTCCTTGCTTTAGGATTGCTGCAATCTTCTCACCTCCTTATGTTGTCACATGTGCAACTATATAAAAACCACATATTCTCCACCATTCTACCTGCACTTTGAATGGATTGTCCTCTTTTCCTTGCATCTACAAGTTTTTTTGCACTTTATCTCTATGTGCCTACTATTTATTAGATTAAACTCTGATCTCCCTTGCCTACATACACATCTTAAAATACATCTCTGTTCTAAGTCCTCTTCTATAGTATTCCCTTATTCTATTATGCTATCAATTGTATCAAACACAATTATTCTCTGATACCAAATGGCGCAGGGTTACCCCTGCTTTACCCATAGTTTGCATGGATTATGCACATATCTTGTTTGTCCTAGGAATTTTAACTCTCTGCTGAGTAAAATCTTCATTATTAAGGTTAAGACCCCATTTATCAATTCCTATGCTAAATGATTTATTAAAACCCAACATAGTCTAACCCTTCATTCAATATGCATATATCAGGACTTTAATCACCCCTTATCCTTCATATATGACTTTATTCAAACCTTTCTTTTAAACCTTCCTATCGGGACATTATAACTCCTTATAACCTTCATTCCTTTAATATCGAGACTTATTCAAACCGTATAAACCTTCATTAACCCTTTATTCGCATATATATAGCCTTCCCCTCTCTAACATTGGTTATATATATGTTAATGCATAAAAGCTTCCATGTCTGCACTATTTTCCATTATAAGTGCTTTTCAAAGGAATTTAACCATAAAAAATACCTTTTTCGCCTTTATATGGCCTCTACACAAATATTAATGCTACACCTTTATTGCAATCGCTAATCGCTCATCCACGGGTTTTGGTTAACAAACGCCTCTATCGCATCAAATATGTGATTACACTGCTGGAATTCAAATACCACAAACTACACCATATAATTCAATCGGGTTTGCTCATCGCATGTCACATTACTCTCCTCCGATCCCAATCAGTGTTTCATCGGTGATTGGTGTATCGGCCATCACAACATTGCAATTCTATGGCTACTATCCCTTGACACCTTCGACTTCTGATTTGCGATTAGATTGTGATTGTTGATCTGGCTCCGATCCAATGGTCCTAGATCAATCGACAATCGCTCATCGTAATTGCCTAAAGCCCAATTCCAATAATTTCAAAAGGATTTTGCTGATGCGATTTAGTCCTAGCCATTGATCATAAAGATCCAACAGCTATGGTTTGCGATAATTCATTTCTTTCACCCTTCTCCTCACTTAGATTTTACACCATTTCTTTAGTTTTCTGTGGTTTTCAGGTTTTTCAAAGGTTTCACCCTTTCGCTTTTTCATTGCTCAATTCACTTCCAATTGAGCTTAACAGTATGAATTCTTAATCCTGATCATTCCACAACATCACTTAGGTTCTCCAATTGGTTCTACGGCCCTTTACGATCCTCTGTATCATCTCCTCCTCTATGTATTCACTAAACTTTGCCTCAACTCTGCCTCTTTGCGTTCATTGCACTTCGCTTGCATAAATATATATATGCACTTCTCTGATAGACTCAATTTATCATTCAACACTCAATCACGCACTTATATAGGGTTTGAGTTAATCTTTTTATATATAATTACAAATAAATTAATCTATATATATATATAATTACAAATAACTAATTACAGATTGAGATCTCTGTCTCTCTGGCCTGATGTTCTAATATTAATGTCCTCTTTTTACACTCTGCCCGTAATATTAAAACCACACTCTAGATATCTATCTAGACTGTCTAACTTCATATTTTCCAACTCCCGTCTTTGCCTTTTAGGCTTACATTTATACCAAGGGATTCTAAAACCAATTCTGGTTTAGATCCATAAATTCCTTAACAAAATTCCTAAATCTCTTCCTTATTCCTAAAATTTCTCTCTAATCTATAAATTCATGAACTGACTCTTAATCTAAGATTTACAGTCAATTCTCAAATCCCTCAATCTCTCAACTATCCTAAATCTGTCATGTTCTCCTACATTCGAGAACATTTACCATTATGCCTCACAATATTCAATTTATTCCCTATTTTAGCTTCTCTCATTAAAATCACTCAGAACATTAATAATTAAATTTAATTGACTCTTAGGAAACCAACTTCCTTGAAAACACAATACCTCTATGTCTACTAAAATACAATGGTTTTTCTTGGGCTGAATGCTCCTACATTAGTCCCACTTTTCAACAAAACACCATCAGACCCACTTTAACTTTACCTTTTAACAAGCTTCTCACTCTACACCATTGATCTTCCCTCTCCGGATCTAACGACTATTGCTTTCTCGATCACCAACTAGCCCATCAATTTTCCACCATTGATCTACTCTGTTCTATCCAATGGTCATCATACAATCTTTCCCAAACTCTAGCATGGTCGTTGCCACTTCGGAGACACACAATAAAAGATGATTTCTCTCTCCTCTGTTTGCTATGCGTCGAGTGTTGAGGCTAATTGCGCGAACTTGGAATATTACCACTTACCACCTTTTAAGCACATGATATACTACTTCCCACTCATCAAATACAACCCACGTGCTTTAAATTAAATCTTTAATAAGGCGCTTAAGGAAGGTTTAGCATTTAATTCCAATATTAACCTTTAATGCTAAATGACTATGATTAACAATAAAACACATAAATGTAGAGATTTATAATTAAAACGTTAAAATAGAGGAAATACCTGTTTAGGGTCCAGAATACTGATGCATAGACACAAATGAACTTTTGCACCAGAATTAACACACAACTATACACTTAATCAATTTATTCAATGAAACGGGAATTACAGGGTCTTGGCCCTCTCGGCTCAATTACAATAGTTTTATTTGACCTTAGTCACAACCTCAAACCCTATCTATATCACTCCAACTCTCGCTTACTCTCTCAAATCTCTATCATCTTAGCTAATCTTTCTCCATTACATTCTTTTCTCTTTCATGAGTCAAATCCTATTCTAACTACATTAACAACTCGATCTCTATTTTAATCAATCTAACAATTAAATCTCTATTCTTAAGCTCTATTACACACCTATGCTAACAACATATCCCTTAGTCTAAAATAATATAATTATCTAATTGTTACAATAATGAAGTAAAGATAATTTTCGAGAGATCCAACCATCTCTACTAAAACTGACTTTTGACCACTCAGGTCAATGAAATTCAACTAATTTAGCCACAACATGTGAACAAACTATCACATTGCTGGCTGAGTCTCGATGCTCCTGCATCAAACTCTCAAGGAAGAAAATAATAATCCCTCAGACTTTCAGGATTTACTCCATACTTCTGAAACTCTGTTGCTGTGAACCAACTAGCATCCTCCACTAGTTGTCCTTTCCATTTGACTAGATACTTAAAACAAACCTGTCCTTTGGTTCTTTTGGATACGCTTTTCTCCAAAACAACTTCCACCTCTTTCTTGACTGTCTTAGGCATTTGTTCTTCCCAGTTCAAAATTTGAACTTCGTCTTCTATAGCTTCCTTCTGTAGCTCTGTCTCTGTCTCTTTGTATGGATACAAATCTACAACAATGAAGATAGGTGATATTCCAATTCCTTTTGGAAATTCAATTTCATAAGCATTAGTTGAAAACTTTCTTACAATTCTACATGGCCCTATCTTTTTCATCTTTTTATTGTAAGTCTTAGCAAGAAATGTTTCTTTTCTCAAGTATACCATCACTAAATCGCCCACCTGGAATTCATTTTCTCTTTGCTCCATATCAGCTCGTTGTTTGTATTTTCCACTGCTTTCCTACAATTTGCCTTTAACATCTTCGTGTAGTCTCTACATCTGCTCTGCAAACTCTTCAGCTTTTGCACTTCTTGTATCCTGTTTACCCAAATTTCTGAGCTTATACACACCTCTTGGATTCATTCCAAAAAAAATCTGAAATGGACTCATTCCAGTACTTCAGTTTGGAGTGTCATTATAAGCAAACTCTGCCTGAGCAAGTGCTAAATCCAACTGCTTAAGATTTTGATACACTAAACTTCTCAATATGTTCCCCAAGCTTCTATTTACCACTTCAGTTTGTCATATGTTTGACGATGGTATGCTGAATTGAAACTAATGTTAGCACCTAGTTTCTTCCAAAGAGTTCTCCAGAAATGTCCAACAAACTTTGTATCCCTATCAGACACAATACTTACAGGCAATCCATGTGACCTTACAATAGTTTCTAAAAAAAATAGATTAGCAATATGTGTTGCATCACTAGTCTTCTTACATGCAATGAAATGTGCCATCATGGAAAATCTATCTACCACAAGATAACTGGAATCATTCCCCCTTTGAGTTCTAGGTAACCCCAAAATAAAATCCATACTAACTGCATCCCATGGCCAGTCTGGTATTGGCAATGACTGATATAATCTTTTATTTTAGCTTCTCCCTTCAGCATGTTGACATATCCTACATATCTCAACAAATTTCTTAACATCAGTTTGCATCTTTGGCCAATAGTAAAAAGCATTTACCTGATCAAAGGCTTTGTCTTGTCCAAAGTGACCAGATAGTCATCCACTTTGTTTCTCCTTAATTATGTTTTCCCTCATAGAAAATTTGAGAATACACAATTTGTTACTTTTAAACAATAAACCTCCTTGGATAAGATAATATAACCACTGACTCCTATTATGAGCTATTGGATTTTGTATAGTTGCATAAATATCTTTGAAATCTACATCATCTTTATACATATCAACCATTTATTCAAATCCTACAATACCAACTCTTAATTCTTGCACAATGAAATTTAGCCTACTCAAAGCACCAACAACCTTGTTCAACTTACCACTGGTATATTTGATCACAAAAGTAAAGATCCGTAGAAACTCTACCCGCTTGGCATGTTTCTGGTTCAATTTTGGCTGGTTGTTTATGAACTGTAATGCATGATTGTTAGAATACAATATAAACTCCTTTGGTAGCAAATATTGTCTCCATTGTTTTAAAGCTTGTACAATAACATAAAATTCTTTATCATAAGAAGAATACTTCTTCTTAGCTTCATTTAGTTTCTCACTAAATTATGCTATTGGTCTCTGTTTCTAACTCAAAACTGCTCAAATTGCAACTCCACTAGCATCTCTTTCATCTTGAAATACTTTTTCAAAACCAGGTAAAGCTAAAACTAGTTTATATGTGATTTTCTTCTTCAAAAACTTAAAATTTCTATTTTCTCCTTCTGTCCACTTGAATGGCCGATTAGTCTCCTTGATTGTTTCAAGAATTGGTGCACAAATCTGGCTAAAACCTCTGATAAATTTACTATAAAAACTTGCAAGACAGTGAAAGCTTCTTACCTCAAATATGTTCCTTGGAATAGGCCAGTTCCAAATTGCTTGGACTTTCTCTGGATCCATTTTCAAACCTTATTTAGAAACTACAAATCCCATGTAAATTAATTCTTCTTTCATGAAAATACATTTCTTCAAATTTATCAGTAGTTTCTCTTTCTGAAGAGTTCTTAAAACCAACTTAATATGCTCCATATGTTCTTCTTTTCATCTACTAAAACTAGAATATCATCAAGATAAACAATAACAAAATTGCCTGCATAATCCTTCAAGACTTCATTCATCAATATCATGAATGTGCTAGGTGCATTAGCCTGTCCAAAAGGCATCACTAACCACTCATAGAAACCACTAGTTGTTTTAAATGTAGTCTTCCATTCATCTCCTTCTCTAATTCTTATTTGATGATATCCACTCTTCAAATCTATTTTAGTAAAATACTTTGACCCACTCAAGCAATCCATAAAATCATCTATGCATGGTAAACGAAATCTATACTTGATAGTGATATTGTTTATGGCTCTAGAATCAATACACATAGGCCATTCACCTTCTTTCTTTGGATTGAGTAATGTTGGTACAACACATGGACTAATACTTTCTATGATTTGTCCCTTATCCATCAGTTCTTGCAATTTCCTTCCAACTTCTGCATTCTCTTGAGGAGTTAATCAGTATGCTACTTTGTTTGGAAAACTTGCTCCTGGTATTAGGTTAATATGATGACTAATACTCCTGATTGGTGGCAATGCATTTGGCAACTCATCCACAATAATATCAGCAAAATCATTCAAAAAAGTTTTGATTTCCTTAGGTAAATCATCTAAGTTTGTGGAAGTCAAAATTACCTTAGGTCTCCCTATGATGGAAAAATGCATTTCTTCACCTTTTCCAACCTCTTGCAACAACTCCTTTCAACTCATCAACATAACACAATTTCCAGTTGTTCCTTTGTCAACTTCATCCTTCAATGGTAGCAGTGTATGTTTATTTCCATCCTTCTCTAGAGCATAAGTATTTCACCTCCCCTCATGAATAGCTTTCCTTTCAAACTGCCACAGTCTTCCTAGCAATACATGGCATACATCCATTGCCATTACAACACACAATATCACATCTTTATAAGTACCAATATGTATCTTTTCCTTTCATTGTTCTGTCAAAATAATCTGATGTCCTTTTTGCAACCATGAAACTTTGTAAGGAGTAGGGTGTATTGTCTTCACTAATCCTAGCTTGTCCACCATTTCTATAGAAACAAAGTTATTAGTGCTTCCACTTTCAATTATCACTTTACAACATTTGCCTTTGGATTTGCATGTAGTTCCAAATAAACTCTTTCTTTAAGTTGGTTCTCCAATCTCTTTCTCTACCTTAAGCAATACCCTTTTCAACAACAGGGATTATCCTACTTCAGGGGAATCTAGCTTGTCTGCAATTTGAGGTTTTTCTTCCTTTGCCTCAACAACATTCACATTCCTCTAACTTGTTTCTTTATTATGAGGACAGTCCCATGATCCATGTCCCCATTATCCACATGTATAACATCAAATATCTCTTCCTCAAGGTGAAAATATCCCTCTATTAAAGTCTCCTCTTTGTGGTGGTCTACTACTTGAACTTCCTGTTTCACTCTGATGTTGTTGAAACCTTGGTCCGGTAGTTCCTCTACCTCTTACTAGACTTTTTCCTCTATTCCTCTGATTTTGTTTCCTTACCATCTTCTCTTCTGCCTTCAAACCTCCTTGATAGGCATCTTCGATTGTCTTTAGACTTAGTAAGCTGATCTCATATTGTATATCATATTTCAAGCCATTTATGTATCTGGCTACCTTCTCCATGTCATCCTCTGCATTTCCTACTCTAATACTTAGCCTATAAAACTATTCTATATATTCTTTGATAGACATTCATTTTTGCCTTAAATTCTGTAACTGTTTGAAAAGATTTAACTGATAGTCTTTTGGCATAAATTTAGCTTTCATTTTACTCACCATTTTATCCCATTGCTTGATCTTGGACTTTCTTTTTCATATTCTGGATGTTTGTAGTTCATCCCACCAAATAGCTGCATGATGCTTCAATCTCGTAACTGCAAATTTCACCTTATTTTTATCATCAACCTCCTCATAGTCAAAATGTTTGTCCAATGCATTGATCCAATCCATCAGATTTTCTGCATTGAGAATCCCTTCATACACAGGAATTTCCAATTTTGGTTTTCCACCTACTTTAGCCAACATCTTGATAACTTTGGTAGTCTCGTTTTCATCCTCTTCTTCCTTAGACGATTCTTCTATAGTACTAGCAACTCCTTCATCAGGTGCTCTCCTCTGAATAATCTCCATTGTGTCCATCCTTGTATGCAGATTCTGGATCTCCTCCAGTAGAACTGCATTTGCTTCAGGTCTTCCTTGACCTATGCCAACTCCTCTCCTCGGTGGCATGTTTACTGCAGTCAAACTCAATCTCTATGCTCTGATACCAAAATGACGTAGGAGGTTGACGAAATAAGATGGAAGTCTAAGAATACAATAATGGTTAAGTTTATAACCAATCAACTATGTTTAATCAGATTATGTATGTGGCATTTTCCCTTGAGGGTCCTACTTTCAATAAAACACCGTTAGACCCACTTTAACTTTACCTTTTAACAAGCACCTCAGTCTGCACTCTTGATATTTCCTCTCCAGATCTAATGCATATCGCTTTCCCTGATCACCAACTAGCTCGTCAATTGTCCACCTTCGATCTACTCTATCCGATCCAACGGTCATCGCGCAATCTTGCGTGGACTCTAGCACGGTCATTATCACTTCAGAGGCACGCGAGAAAAGTTGTTTTCTCTCTCCTCCGTCTGCTACATGTCGAGCGCTGAGGCTAATCGCACGGACTTGGAATATTACCACTTACCACCTTTTGAGCACGCAATATACTACCTCCCACTCATCATTAAATTAAAACTTTAATAAAGTGCTTAAGGAAGGTTTAGCATATATTCCAATATTAACCTTTAATGCTAAATGACCGTGATTAATGATAAAACACATAAATGTTGAGATTTATAATTAAAACATTAAAATAGAGGAAATCCCTGTTTAGGGTCTAGAACACCGATGCACAGACACAAATGAAATTTGTTATATACATAGGGGGGTAATATGGGGTACCGAGGGAGGTACCCAAGGTAATAATGTAATAATGGGATGGGCCATAGTAATAAATAAGGTGGTTAACCCATGTCATGTAAGGGACCACAAGTAGTTAATAATAATGTAAGGGGCCCATGGTATTAGTTGATGGTATGAGGAAACCATGGTAATGATGCATGGTATTGTATGTATGAGGCCTATATAGAGGCTAGAGACTCCACATGGAGAGATATGAAGAGAAGTATTCTTGTATGAACAAGCATATGGATTGTGGAGTATTCTCCTTCCTTAAGGAGTGAATGTATGGTGTTGCCCTACCATAAGGGTTTGATCAATAAAGAATCATTCATATTATTTCTGGGTTTATTTGCATTGTCTTATATTTTCTTATCAGATCTATATCATTTTGGGTTAGATATACAACAAGTGGTATCAGAGCACTTTCTTGGGCACAAAAGTAGAGAATATATATATATTTTTTCTCTTTTTACAGGATTTCAAGGGCGGTGAGTTTGCAGATCAGATATGTAAGTTTTGGTTCAAGATATACAAAATATAATTGCAGATCTGTATTCCTTGTGAAAAAATAGCCGATTTCAAAAAAAAAATCGATCAAATCGGAGTCCGGATGAAGGAGATATTGCTGATCTAAAAATCAGTAGGGTTGGAGACAATTTTTCGGGGCAGCGAATTTGCGACGCAGATCTAGACGTCCTGGTGCAAGATCTACAAAATCTAATTGTAGATCTGGAATCTTTGTGGAAAAATACCCAATTTCAAAAAATAAATCAGTCGAATCGGAGTCCGGATGAGGGAGATATCGCTGATTTAAAGTCAGCACTTTTTTTCAGAAATTTTGGGTGACGGCGGGAGAGTAGCAGTGCAGATCTGGAATTCTAGTGCCTGGATTAGGATTTCTACCACATGGGCAGATGCAGAATGATTGTTCCATTTCTAAAAACAGGTCATAATAAGGATTCTGAGCAATATTGACGAAACTGTGACAATTTCAAAATTTCGCCAATTTTTTTTGTGATGGTGTACCTAGATCAGAGTTCGAGGGACTTGTATAAATTTGACGGTTCTCACACATCAACATGGCTAGCACAAATGAAGCAATATTTCAAATTGAATCATATCCTAGATGATTGGACTAAGCTTAGGGAGGGGACCCAGTACCTGGACAATGAACGATGGCAATGGGCGCTATGGCATCAACGTCGCAATGGACCTTTTGCGAGTTGGGCCCAATTTGCCAAAGCTCTTATAGAATGCTTTGACCGTAAATCAAATCTTGTGGATAAGCACACACAGAGAGACACACAGCCTAGCAAAGCTGTTATTTTTACAGGAAAAAAGGAAACCAAGGAACTAAAAGGGTTATTTTTGGCTGGTATCTCGGTATTGCAGGTTCATGGATTGATTCAGAAGGAGAAAATCATTGTGTCTATCAATCCGAGTTGCAAACAAAATCTTATAAATGTCAACTTGGCAAAGAAATTGCAAGTGCCAGCAAAACAAATTGAAAATATACAAGTTGATGATGAGAATGTTCAAATGTACAAGGATTTGAAGATTTCAATGGATAAGTATGTGTTGCATAGTGATTTGTATGCTTCTGATATGGATAACATAGATGTTGTTTTTGGGATATCCTTGGATGGAATCCGTGGGTACTATCAATATTAATGTACAGAAGAAATTCCTGAAACTATGGTATAAAAAGAAGAAAATTACATTACAAGATATTTCCATCCATAAACAGGTAGAGCACATGGAAGCTGAAGCAGAAGATGTTCAAGGAACTGACATATCAGATGATGAGCCTTTGATGATCGACAATCAAACACAAAGAGAGGTTGCAGAAGGAAAGGTTACATGTGATGATACATCAGAGG
>APFE031428462.1:0-34098 GCA_000404065.3 Pinus taeda
ATAAATTACTAATAATATTTTTTAAGCTCTAGGTTTATGATAACCCATGGTAATTTCATGGTATTCATGTGAGCATAGACTATTTAAAGGGGAAATTCTATCAGCTTAGATTCATCTTAATTCCGGGTCTACCAAGTGCTGAAAGGAATAAATAGATTTCATCCCTCCAAGAGTGGTGGAAGTGGAGTAGATGGATATAGGTTGGTTTTTATGATAATGAAGTTATTAAATAGACTTAGGAAATTATATTGTAAAAACATCTTAAGGTGAATGGTTAAAGCATAGACATTGGAAAGTATATTTGTATACTTCTGTTTTAAACTTAAACAAATCTAGGGCTAAAAGGAATGGATTGATTGCACTAGTCTTCCTTCTATAACTTTCCAACATATGCTGGAGTAAACAGATTGTAATTTGGGTAATTTTTCTAATTGAAAATGGGAACATACTTGTGTATTGGCAGGGTGGTTACGAGGTCCCTAGAAGTGGAGTAAACAGATTGTAATTTGGGTAATTTTTCTAATTGCAAACAGGAACATACTTGTGTATTGGCAGGGTGGTTATGAGGTCCCTAGAAGTGATGAATTTGAATTTTTCTTGGTTTTATATATAGTATTAGGTTTTTTTCTCATGCTTTCTGTGAATGGCACATGTGAATTTTATCTTACACCCACTAGATTATCGATATGTAATTTCTGTAATTTTGATTTCAAAAGATAATTTAAAGAAATGCAATGATTTCATTTGTGTATTCAATAAACACAAGATTTTATAATTGAGTAAAATATTTGTCATGCCTCGTGAGAGATTCGCCAAAAAGGTATATATACATATCATATTATTGATAATATCGCCTTCCATTTTTCCTATATACCATGGAGATTCGCCCATTTACTATACATGTAAATTTAGGGGGGTTCTTAAAATTTTCCCTACTGCTTGACTCAACAGGCAACCCACCGGTGTGATATGAAGATATGGAAACCCTCTTAGTCGACCACTTCCACAATATTTTATCAGAATTGCGTTCAGATAGATCAGAAGCGATAGGGCCAATAATAATACATATTCCCCAATTGGTCAGCGGAGATCAAAATAGGGAACTAATGAGGACCATCACTCTAAAGGAAGTTGAGGAGGCAGTAAAAGTAATGGTGAATAATAAATCCCCAAGTCTTGACCATTTTACTGCATAATTCTTTTAGGTGGCCTCACCCATCCTCGAAAAAGACATTTTGGAAGTAGTAGAGGAATCACATATATCCAAGCATCTAAACTCCGCTCCTAACTCCACTTTTATCACTTTAATTCTAAAAACGACCCATTATGAAGATCCTCAGGGGTCTAGACCTATTTCTTATGCAATGTTATTTACAAAATCCTCTCTACCATTATGGTCAACCACCTTAAGCCTCTCCTTCCTTCTCTGATTTCTCATGAGGAAATGAGAATTTTCCAAGATCTCCAAATCCAGAATGGCATCATTAACTCCCAAGAGGCTATACATTCCATTAAATGTCTCAAATCCAAGGGTATGTTGACAAAGTTGGACCTCTTCAAAGCTTATGACCGCCTAAGTTGGCCTTTCTTGTTGAATATTCTGAAAGCCTTTGGTTTTGACCCTCAATGGATCTAATGGATCTACTCTCTTATTTCCACTATGTTGTTTTCTATCCTTATTAGCGCTTCCCCCTCACACACCTTTAATATGACTAGAGGCCCTAAACAAGGAGATCTTATCTCTCCCTTCATTTTTATTCTATCTACAGAAGGACTGGGACAATATATAAAATCAGTTGTTCAATCGGACCATCTCAGAGGAATTCATGATGTAATGATCTTCCTCTATCCCATCAACAATTTGTGGATTACATTATGTTATTCTTCCAAGTCTCCCCAAGAAGCTAGACTCCTTAAATCTATCCTTCAAGACTTTATGCAAGCTTCTGGCACCCAGATTAATAATGAGAAATCAAATATTTTCTTTTCATTAGTTCCTTCCCAATTCTTCCGGGATTGGATTTTGGGTTTTCGCATTAGATCCCTTCCATTCAAATACTTGCGAATTCCACTAGTGATTAACTCTCTAATAACCTCATGTTGGAAAGCCTTCTGAAGTGTATTCAATCTTGCCTTCAAAACTAGTCTTTTCTCTCTTTGAACATTGCTAGTTGGGTGGTTTTGCTAAAGGTTTTTCTACAATAGATCCCAATCTACCAGTTATCAAGCCTAGCTGCTCCTAAAACCACATGTTTTGATATGACAATCATTTCCAAAAAAATCTTATGGAAGGGATCTTAGGAAGTGAAAAAATAGGCTCTCCTTTCATTGAACTGCCTCACAAAGCACAAAATGGTCGGGGGTCTTGGTCTCTAAGATCCCTTCATCCTAAATCAAGTTTTGGCTATGGTGGTAGTGGATTCAGGGCCATAATCCCGTGCTAATATTTTCCTCTTTACTAACAAAATTAACAATTTTTTGGTTAATCAAGGGTCCTCTCTCTATGACTAACTGGAGGTAATGGAAAAGGAAACACGATTGGAATAACCCCCTGACTCAAATCATTAGGAAGTTCTCGGTAAAAAGCTTCAATCTAGAAAGATCGATATTTCTGAAGGTCTGAATATTCTTCAATGGGGCTACAAGACCAAAGGAATTTTCCCCATAAATGAAGCTAACCAGATTGAAGCAGAGGAACCTTAGGACTGGTATAACCCACTCTGACGAAAGCTATGCATGGGACAATTCTGGACAAAAGTAACTTATTTCATGTGGTTAGAGTGCATTTTCCACATTCTCACCTGGGACCAATTACAAAAGAGAGGAATCCATGGTCCCTCTTTTTGTAGCGTGTGTGCATCTCAAAATGAAAATATTGAGCACCTTTTGAACCTATGCCCCTTCGTGGCTTTGCTCTGGCACAACGTAGACTTTATTTTTCTTCGCCTAGAGAGAGATAATAACAGTATTCGATCCACCATTGAGACCTGGAGGCCAGGAATCTTCTCTGGTAAGGTCCTAAATAAGGCTTGGTATATATCCCTTGGCTTCCTCCTTTGGGCAGTGTGGAAGGAAAGGAATAAAAGGATTTTCAAAGATCAGAAGCTCTCACTTTCAAAGATTTGGATAGCGGTTCTCCAAAACATCAGAGAAAATTTTCTAGTAGAGCAATGGCATCCTGATGATTGGAAGGTTTCCCCTCAAGGAGCGTAGATCCTTTCTACCCTAGACCTATCACTGCAAATGGTTGCCCCCTCATCCTAGAAGTTAAAGGTGCCTCCCAAACAATCTCCCTCCAGATTCTTTGGCACTCCTTATGGTTTTATTCAGCTAAACTTTGATGGGGCATCCAACAGAATCCCAGGAAACCTAACCTTTGGAGGGATCTTTAGGGCCCCTAGTGTCGAGAGGTTCAAATATATCATTCGGACTATGGCATGGATAGTAAAAATGAAGCTAAATTCAATGTAGTCAAATATGGTTTACTCAGAGCAAAACGAGGATTGTTCAAAAGGATAGTATTCGAAGCTGACTCCCCACTTGTCATGGACCGTTTAAAAAAGCTTAATCAAGGTACCACGTGGGAAAAGATCAGCAAAAGTTGGAGGATTTCCCATCTTATTCACGAAATTCTTGAGCTTATTTAGGGTTTTCAATACATCATTCCCACACATGTTCGTCGCACCAGAAACAAAGTTGCGAAGCTCTTAGTGAATCAGAGATGCCTTCATCCAGATTACCCCTGGGAAAATGAGCCCAGAGAAGAGGCATTGGAACAATTGACTATAATTTTGGGCCAGGATTCGGCTCCTAATCAGGATGCCTGATCGACATGCGAGCCAGCTGGGGATCCGCATGGGGATCATAGACATGTCCAATCAAATTAATTTAAGGGTCAATGGGCGGCCTCTCCCATGCCCTCACATGAACCATCACCTTAATGCAATGAATGACAACAGTTCAAAACGGATCTAACGGATCTATGATTCGAGGTATGGTAGCACCTTAAATCTCCAGGTGGTGGGAGTCGGGGAATACATGCAACCATCTGAGTTGGGGAATACATGCAACCATCTATATAACATTCAATCTGATGTTATAGGTACCTTAGGAGGCATGAGACAATAGTGTTCTGGTTAGTGGAGCCGAGAGTGCGGGAAGGAAACTCTCTTGCAGTTTGTCTTGGCTCTCAGATGGCGCAATTGGTCTGGTATGTTCTCATTCTTATCCTTTTCCCAAGGTTGGGTTGGGGGCTCATGTTAGTTATCCGCCTTGCGTTTGGAGAGGAAAAAGAACAATGGTGAATTAAAAAGTTTTTGTAATAGCATGTACTCGCTTTTTCAACTATGTTATGTATCTCAGTATTTTATGACAATCTCTTATCTTGTATAACCATGCTTCATGGGCTCTGGATCTTATTTACTATGTTTACCTTGCATGTTGAATGTGAGCTCCACAATTTTGAGTTTAAGTTTAATTTGAAAACCTTGCTCCATATCCCGTTGTTAATCCAATACTCCCTCACTTCTCATCTAACTCATTTGCCAATCACACTGCAAGCCAGCCAAAAGAAGGTCTCCGTGAAATATCAACCCGGTTCATCCATAGCGAAAACAATTGTTTCATTGGGGAAGTATGTTTTCAAGGTGGATCGGACAGAACCCGCCACCTCTGCAAATAGCTTTCCTATAGTGAAACTGCTGCAGATGTTAAGAATATTAAGTTTGGGCGACCCCATCAAGAAGCCAAATCGAAAACGCAGCCACAATAGCGCCGTGGTAGACGCCAAAGCACGAGACACCACTTCCCACGTGAAACGAGACACCTTGCACAGTAGGCCGGACCCCTTTGCCGCTTGCAACAATGGGTAGACTTCCTATTGCAAAGCTCCGTACTTGGGACCCAACGGGGACCGTCCACCATCCGTGTCTTCGTTGGGTACCTTCACCCTCAGCAACAATGTACACTGTGGGTGGCACTTCTTGATTTTCTCAACTTCTTCAATGGAATCGAATGTGGTTAAATTCACGTTGATGCTCACCGCGTATTTGAGGTGTGCCTCTGCCTTGCATGGATTCACGTAGACGATTCAGCTAGGAGAGACATCGAGCTTCGGGATGGCTTTGATCTCCACCCAGCTGGCGCACTCATGTCCAGACCCAAGCGTGGCCAGGACCAACAATAACATTGGCTCTAGGTTACACTTGATGGCATCAGAGCGACACACGTTTGGGAAGGCCTCCTGCCATTTGTGCCACAAATCTACCACTAATCCCAGGTCCAGAACGTAAAATGGGTTGTTCACATTGTTGTTGTTGATAATCGACTGCACCATCTCGCTCACAGCTTCCTACGACCTTGACCGTAGGGCCGTCACCTTTCAATTCTTCACCTCAGGGGTCAATAGCACCCTCTCTAGTGCCGACTACGAGCTATTCCACTCATTTACACTTAACATACTAGGCTCATGTGGCCATGTCCACAGACAAGCAAAAAAATTAAATGCAAAGATATACATAAAGGCATCACATTCATATCTATTTATAGTGGGCAATTGCGATGTTGATCATAGTGATAACTGACCATGGTTGTGATAGACTTTGCGGAGCTTCTAAAATGTTTTGGAATCTGATGAGATTTTTTGGGACAGATTTTGGAATATTTCTAAAATTTGTTGTTTGTGAAATATTTCTAAAATTTAAATCTACTGTTCTAAAATTTAAATTTAAACCTAGTAGGAGACAAAAACAACTACTTTTCTTTCAATAATTCCAATTAATGACCGCTACTTTGAATGATTACTACCAATACAAAGATTTCGATATATAGAATTAATAAAAATATATTAAAATTCATGTAGTAATTTAATAATGGATTCACTACTTCATCTAGATCATATTATTCTCCTTCAACCAACTCAAATTAAAAAGAAATCAGTAAACCCATTTTTAATTTACAATATAATAAAATAAACCAATTATTAATTTACAATTTAATAAATATAATAAAAAAATAGTAAATCAAATAATAATTTACAATATAATAATTAGTATTTACAATTGCTTAGAAATATCAATGGAAAGTAGATTTTGGAACTACTTCTGTCAATAAAAATTATGTGTAAAGTTTCTCGTAAAAGAGTTAGGTTGGAAATTATATATAAATTCTTTTAGTTTTTCTAAAACAATATATATATTTAAAATTAATAAGGGTAGAGGCTCATTCTACTCGGTATGATGTGTAAGGGTATATGTCATTCTAGTTAGTATGATATGTTTGCTAATATCTAACCAAATAAACAATTTAAAAAATCCAAAAAAAAAATTATATAAAATATTTAAATAATGTTGGCTCATAAATTATGTGTAAAGTTTCTCGTAAAAGAGTTAGGTTGAAAATTATATATAAATTCTTTTAGTTTTTCTAAAACAATATATATATTTAAAATTAATAAGTGTAGAGGCTCATTCTACTCGGTATGATGTGTAAGGGTATATGTCATTCTAGTTAGTATGATATGTTTGCTAATATCTAACCAAATAAACAATTTAAAAAATCCAAAAAAAAAATTATATAAAATATTTAAATAATGTTGGCTCATAAAAAAAATTGCACTTGAAGAAATTGGATTCTTCTACTCTTATGTTAAATCTGTGTTTAAGATGTATCAATGTTGGTTCTATATCCCAGTGTGTTTAAGATGTATCAATGTTGGTTCTATATCCCAGTGTGAACGTGATGTGTAAAAGATGGATCTATACTAGTTAGTGTGAAGGCGATGTGTCTATCCTAGTCAATGTGAAGGCGATGTGTAAGTATGTCTATTTGTCCTAAAATAAAAATAAAATATTCTCTAAATAGAAAAACAATGTCGGCTATAATAATTATAAAAAATATGCTATGCATATTTAATTTATTGTCCATATCACCTAATATAATTTCATGTGAAGTAATTAGAAGTAAAATTAAATATGTAATTAAGATTTTTAAGCCTTATACTTTTCAAAAATATTTTAATATCTGATATCAACTTTTTATATATATCTATATAGAAAAAAAAATTAAAAAAAAAAAAATTAAATTAATTTTTGAACTAAAACTTACCAAAAAATGCTGTTAAAATATTTTAATGTTATATAGAATAAAATATCTATTGTGCATTATGAGTAAAATATTTTAATATGAATTAATATTCATATATATTTAAAAATATATTAATAATAAAAAAATGAGTTTAATGTATGCTGACAAAATTACACATTTTTTTTTGCACTTTAAAATAAGTTTATATGTAAATAAATTTGATCTCTCTGGTGTTTTGGTGTTTGGAATCGATTTGCAGTAGTCTCACCCGTGTTCAAATCTCTGGAGTGGTCACCCATACGCCCGTAGTTTTGGAGGATACAAGTAGTATAGGAAGATACAAGCAATATGAAAGCAAGTCCCATCACCAACTCAGGGTTTGTGTTTGGAATCAATTTGCAGTAGTCTTGCCAGTGTTCAAATATCTAGAGATGTCACCCATATTCTCGTAGTGTAGGAGGATACATGCAATGTGAAAGCAGGTCCCATCACCAACTCCTACCTTTGGAGTTTTGGCGTTTGGAATCGATTTGCAGTAGTCTCACCGGTGTTCAAATTTCTGAAGTTGGTGCTCGGAAAAGATTTGCAGCAGCCTCACCTATGTTCAAATCTCAAGAGTTGGTGTTTGGAAACGATTTGCAGCACTCTCACCATTGTTCAAATCTCTGGATGCGTCAAGCAATATGAAAACAAATCTCATCATCAACTATACTATAGTCTCACCATGTTCTCTATTCACATTAAATTTATATTTAAAATATATATACACTAATATATATAAACAAAAACAGAGGTAGCCAATTATCCCACTCATTTCCCTACCCTCACTACGTTGTTTATTTTTTCATAGGGAAAAGGATTTTCGCGTGCCTACATTTTTTCAGCTCAATCTCTTCCACTCGTTTACGCTCCACACGTTAGGTTTCTCTAAAAGCCGACCCTGTCACTATAAGCTGCTGGGTGGCCATGTGCACAGCTAAAGATAAGCTGCAGAAGAGCGATGAAAGGATTTTAACCCTTAAAACCACACATCAAGAAAATGTGTTCATCTCAATTGCTATCAAAAATTTGGCACGCGTACTCTTCACTTTCGTCTTTTTCTTCATCAATACAGCTCGATTTCTTCCACTCGTTTACGCTCGAAGTCAGTAGGATTATTTAAAGGCGACCATGTCACTATGAGTTCCTATCTTTATAAAGTTCTTATCTTTATAAAACTATATTCATAGATGATCGAGATTTAATAAAATGTTTTTCATAGTTATGATAATTGAATGGATGTGATGCGATGCGGGAGCATCCTTGGCTCAATTTAGATTTTTTTTTTATTAAAAGGATGGTTAGGATTTTATATTGAGTAAATCTTTAGGATTTTATATTGAGTTAACCTTTTTCATTTTTGTTAGAGATGGAGGGATGTTATTTGATTTAATAAGCCTATCGGGGTTTTTTTCTTAATAAATAGTTATATAATGTAAATAATTACTAAAGGACATTAATTTATAATAAATAGGAAAATATTTACCTTATTATATATTTTAAGTTGGTAAAATTAAAATAATCATAAAAATTACTAGATTATAATTTTATTTTAAAATTATAATTATTATTAATTGATAAAAAGAATTGATTTATAAATAAATTATATATACATTTTAAAAATTGCATGTAACATGATTCTTAACTATGGAGATTTATCTCCAAATTATTATTAAACATTTTTAATATGTAAATATAAGCTTGTTATAATATCATCATAGTTTAATTAAAATACCACATGAAAAAAAAAATTACCTCATTAATATGACACTTGTTCATTATGATATTTTTTTATCAATAAATTTAATTTAAAAACAAAACAAGAGAAAATAAATCCAAATCTTTAATTTGTTACTCTTAAAATATTTATACCAAATTAAATAACTCTTCTAATAATTATTAATAATTAAATTATAATTATGAAAATACTATTCTAAAATTTTGTATTAAATGAATATTCTTTATTAATAAATAATATTAAAATAAAATAATAAATTCAATCTTCACATAAGATTACTTCTTCATAATGCCTTAATTTGAATGATGTGGTGTCACTCTGTTTACTCCGTATTAGATATTTATTAAACGTTGTTGAAATAACGTGATTGCTTATTCATAATGCTTTAATTTGAATGATGTGGTGTCAATATATTTACTCCGTATTAAATATTTATTAAAGGTTAAATATTTTTTTAAGTTTTAAATTTAGATTTAATAGAGAAAAATTAAAATTATAAATTAATTATATATTTATATTATATAAATAAAATTTATTAAAAAAATATTTTAGAAAAATATTTAATATTTAAAAATTAAATAATGAATCTTTAAATAATAATTTTTATATTTTTATACAAACTTTATTTAATTATCGGTTACATATACTATTTATAAATTTAATAAAACTATTCTATTTATACAAATTTTTATTTAATTATCGTTATACCATATACTATTTAAACTATAATTATACATACCTATATTAGTTTGTGATGCAAAATTTAAAATTTCATGTTCTAATCATTATTTTTTTAAATATTATACTAATATAAATATTTATTAATGAAATATTATTAATGGTGTTGTTTTTTTTAAATATCCGAGAGATAATATAAATGAATAGAAAATATAATCCCAAATTAGCGTATTTTAAAATAAAGTTTGTTAACCGGGTATGGTTTGATATACATGGTTTAAAAATATTGAATCTAATTAGATTTATATAATCATTTAAAATTATAAATAAATTTAATAAATTTTATTAATAATATCAATAACTTTTAATATTACTTAAATTTCAATGTACTTAAATCAATATATTAATAATATATTTATTTATACATAATAACATATTAGTTTTCCCAAACTTTTGTGATTTGTTTTTGTTGTAAATAAATAAGAATACATCGTGTGGTGATATATCAAATATTTTCCACCTTAATAGTTAATCATGGTTCATCATAGTCAACTGTATATTGACTACATTCAATTTTATTCAACAATGGTCAACCTTAAACATCTTTAGTCAACTTTGTTCAACCATATTTAGCTATACTCTACCATGGTTGACCATAGTTAATGATAGTCAACCATAGTCAACTATGGTCAAAGTTAAAACTAAGCTCTGATACCGCTTGTAACATATCAACTCATATTAAAGAAAATAATATATCATATGTAAAAAAACGGTCATGCTCTTATAAAGTTACTATTGTTATCTGATATGGTATAAAGAGCGATGCACAAGACTACTCATATGGTATAAAGAGCGATGCACAAGACTACTCCCTTAGTGTTATTAACTAGCACTTATAATGGCACTTATACATTAGGATTTTAATATTTTATGCACGTAATCATATACATAAGGGTATGACTTATGCTACATGTCCATGTACACAAGGTCAAAGGTTTTATGTCACTTATTCATACACAATAATTTATCCTAAGTAGTGATTGCATTAACTGGAAGAGGGATGGTTATCGAACCTTCTCGCACCACCCTCCAGATGTACATGTTTGCAGACTACCACATGGATTCATCTCCACGGTCAATCTACACAATGAGTATCCAATGACTTAGGTCATTTTGGGCATGGTTAGGGTAAAGACCCCTTGGGTAGCTGGGAAACCCAATCATTTTCTCTTGGGTTCAACTGGGAAAATGGATCCACAACCAATTTTGGGTCTGGGTTACAGTTGCAGGACTCTTGATGGGTTTTCACAACTTCCATACTTCGTAATGTTATTGTTCATTGTTTGAGCATCCCCTTAAATTCTCGCCCCTTTACCACCTTCCAAACTTGATCCGGGTAGTATTCCTTGTTGTTGCAACATAAAGGTTTGTTACCCTCTCCTACTTTTGCCTTTTGGAATAGGGGTTACCCCATGACTTGTGGCGTTCATAGGTGGAAGGTGTTGGATTTCTCTGCTCCAACTGACTGGGATGAGACTCCACTCTCGATAGCTCGAATTATCAAGGCAGAGTCCTTCATTCCTTGTCGACAACAGGTAATATATATATAGGCTTATGAATTGATCTTACCCTGATATTTTGTAACCTAAACACCATCATGCCCTGTTTTCCACAGGTAAGTGAGTAGGGGTTCTAGACAATCTCTACAATGGACGGTTCGAATGAAAGAGCAAATCTTGTGTCTTCTTCAACCACGGGTTGGCATTCCGATGCTAAGTTTAGGCTCTATCTACTAATTATGGAAAGTTTATGGTTTTGTGTAATACAATGAAACCCTCCCTAGGGTTCTGCTCTAATATTTTCTGTGTGAGGATTCATTTAATTCCACAGCCATAATTTTGTAATATACTGGTTAATATATTTCATTCTGTTGAGCCGCGACTTCTATTGAATTGAAAATTAATTGTATTTCATTTTTTCTCTCATGGGTTTAAGTCTGCTCGTTTTTTTTCCTTAGCTTGACAAATCATGAACAAAACATAAGTATATTTACTGTCCTATGACAAACTTGTTTTTATGTTAATTTAGATGATGAAAACAGGCTTCACCCATTCCATTTCAGAATTGTTTAATTAAATTAATTAGTCGTGTTACGCGTTGTCTCATAATTTATGGTGAATATATGGTGGAGGCTTTAGCCTTAAGTTCTTGCTTGATTAATTAATTATTTACAGTAAAATGTTTCCTCCTAAATTCATCTCACTTTGTAATAAATGCTTCAGCCCCCAAATTTTAATTTTGGAGATTTAACTTTTGTGTTCAATGAACTGTTTTGGGTTGTCATCTAACAATCGTGAGTTGTCATTTGGTTTTGATCTGGCCTCCCGCCAAACCCTTGACCGCTTTCCATCTCTCCAACTATGATTTATTTTCACAACATTTTGCAGACCTCGGCTCATCATTTTGGCAGTTTACCCTAAGGTATGTGGATCTTATGCGACCCAGTAGCGGTATCTTCCTATTAGTCCAAGGTTTCCCGAATTTTTGGTTAAGTACAACCATCAGATTGCTGTGAAATCTTACCCTTGATAAATGGTAGGTTCGTTCTTTAGTCATTGTTAGATGGATTTAAGCAAATATTAATTGGGTCTGTAATGGAAAGTTATGCAAACATGACTTCATCTAAACGACATGTAAACAATTCCATAAAATTTCTGGATTTAGTCTTATAAACACATCTTCCAGCAATTGTGACCCTACACAAAGTACCTCTCACTCGCACTATTCCTCCCTACCATATTAATGTAATTTAATTCTAACTAGTTCCATTTTCAGTTTATGTTGAGAAACTCCAAATACAATAAGTTTTTCATTAACTAGGAGTTCCCAGAAGCAAATATTGTTTAGCATAATCAATGAATTCAGTAAAATATTATTATTTATATGTAGAGTTCTTTGTCAGTCCAGAAGATAGAACTAGAATGAGACTATTCCTCCCTTCGAATGGAAATGGCAATTACATCCAAATTCCCCCCTAGCTTCAACGTCTAGCGTAGTTGGAATTCTACAACCTTCAAGGGTTAGCTTTCTCAAACATCTAGACCTTCCTAGCCTAGTCCCGAACATCATACCTTCTATCTGATCGAAGAGTTTCCATTGGCTCTAGCTAGTTCAAGATGACCCTCCTAGCAGTGTTCTAAATCTTCAGTCTCTCCTTCTCAAGGTGGTTCTCCTCCTCCCGGTGGCTAACCCCTACCTTGTCCCTCTTTCGATCTCTTATCCTCAAGGCAATGAAAGGAGATAACAGGCTTTTTCCAATTGTTGGAAGTTACTAAATTAGTTATAGGTCTTCATCCGTATTATTTTCTTCTCAACAACCTTTCTTTTAAATTAACAAATAACAACATTTGTTATTAAGTTTTTATTTACAAAATGGTTTTCTTTAATCAACGATCAAAAGTAAATGAAAATAATTATAAAATTATTTCAATGTGTGAGGGTGTCAAATCTTCCCCTCCTTGTGTGGAGTACCATCCCCGGTGTTCATTTCTTTCCTTGAAACAGATCTGGATATGCTTGTCACATGAAATTCTTGTCGTCCCAGGTAGCCTCTTCTGGGCGAAAGTGTTTCCACTGCACTTTAACCTGGGTAAAGACTCACTTCCACAACGTTGTTTCTATCTACCCCAGAATACATAGGGGCTCTACTAGAACTTCTCTATCCAGTTCGACCTATTCCAAAGTCATAAATTTATTCATGAGAACTTATCACAGTAGCATGACATTCTTTCTTTTGAAAAAAAATAGAAAAAATATTCGTTATCTGGGTATACTACCAATGAATCATATGTCTAGGGTCATGCACATATCGTTTTAATAGTGAGTCATGAAACACATTATGAACATTTACATGCCTTGGTAGGGCTAGTATGTAAGCCACTGGTCCAATTCTTTTGAGTATCTCAAAAGGAGCACAAAAATGAGGGGCAAGCTTTGCACAACTAGCAACATAGTTACCGATCAAATGGGAACTATTACCTCAAAATAGATACTCTAGCCCAACACCCCCCAAAAGAACATGAAAAAACTAGCTGAAAACAAAAAGTGTTAATGTTGGAATAACAATTTTTTTTTTCGGGTACATTTTTAACATTTTTAAAAAATGGCAGTAAAAACCAAATTTTTGTGTGCAAAAAACACCCTGAAAAAAAAGTGTTGATGCTCGAATAACGTATTTTTTTCAGGGTTAATTTTCAACATTTTTTAATAATGATGTTTAAAATAAAATATCATGACTCCGAAAATCTTTAAATCTCGAACGATTTACAAGCATGATATTAAAGAGAAAATATCATGTCTTTCAAAAGCCTTCAAATTCCAAGATTTTTAGGCATGACATTAAATTTAAAATATCACGTCTTTGAAAAACATTTATATTCCAACGATTTTCAGGCATGGTGTTAAAGAAAAAATACTTGTAACTGTTTTCAACCATAACATTAAAGATAAAATATCATGACTTAGAAAAACATTAAAATATTGACAACTTTTCAACCATAGAATTAAAACCAAAGATATGACTACAAAAAAATCTTAAGTTTTCAAAATATTACATTATGGAAAATTTTATGATTAAAAAAACTTAAAGAAAGAACACGTGAATAAAAGAGTTATTGTACCAAAATTATATTAAAATATACTAAAAATCATGTAGTAATTTAATAATGGATTCACTACTTCATCTAGATCATATTATTCTCCTTCAACCAACCCAGATTAAAAATAAATTAGTAAACCCATTATTAATTTATAATATAATAAAAAGAAATTACTAAACCAATTATTAGTTTACAATATAATAAAAAGAAATTAGTAAACCAATTATTAATTTACAATATAATAATTAATATTTACATTTGCTCAGTAACATAATGGAAAGTAGATTTTGCAACAACTTATGTGCACAAAATTATCTATAGAGTTTAATTTTATGTAGTTATTTTTGAAAGAATAAACACATTTAAAATTCAAAGAAAGGATTTTAGCATGCCCTAATATTTTTCTTCATTACAAGTCATGCTCTTCCACCCATTTACCCTCCACATGTTAGGTCTATCTAAAAGGTGACCATGTCACTATGAGTTGTTTAGTGGCTGTGTGCAAAGCTAAAGATAAAATGAAGAAGAGGGATGAAAGGATTTTAACCCTTAAAACAACACATTAAGAAAAAGTGTCAATCTCAATTGATATCTCAATTTTCGCACGCGTAATCTTCACATTCGCCTTTTTCTTCATCAGTACAACTCAACTTCTTTAACTCGTTTACACTCGACTCAGTGGGATTATTTAAAGGAGGCCATGTGTCACGCGGAATGAGTCGATCTTGCGAACAAGATAGACCTTCCTAGAATCTAATGAAGACCTAATGACAAACAAACCAACTAGACACTATCTTTCTCTAAATACGCTTTATAAATAATGGCAAACAAATGTGTTTAAGGCCTACCTCATGTCCAACGCAAGTTTGGAGATGCCTTCGCTCCTTTGATCCAAGTAAGTTCCTTCGTCACAAACCTGCAAACACAAACAAGTCAAATGATTAAATAGCACCTGAATAACCAATATTATAAAACATATTTAACATGAAAGTCAAGGACTCCATGAAACAAATAACATGAGATACTTGTTGAGAAAAATGAGCTTGATTGTATTAATTCAAAAGGAGAAGAACTTTACAACCTTTGCCTTGATGTTGTACAACCTTCCAGGGTCCAACAAGAAGTCTCCTCTACTTTGACAAGCTTCACTCACTCCCTAATGGGGCCAAAAAGGTATGTAATCTCTCCTCTTAAGCTCAAATAGGAAGTCTTGACTTCACTAGCATTTACCCTCAAAAGTTCAGCTTCTAACCTCTCCAGCCACTAACCCAATGCCTCAATTTATAGTGCACTGGAGATCAATTACTAGCTCCTCCTTCAAAGGGATAGCTCCTCCCAACAAGGGATTAGTTCCTCCTATTATGGGATGCATGAACCACTTGGAGCAAACAATCCACATAACAAATGCTTCTAGAAAACTTTAGAATTAACCCAAGATGAGTTTTTTAAGATAAAGATTGCGCCTTTTGACTTTTACAGGGGTACGCACCCTTCCTTTTACATACAGAGCGTATAAGTATGCAGATATCCTGAATAGAATATGCGGGCCCGCAGGAAAAAAGTGAGAGAAAGTGCGGAACAAGAGTTACATTGCTTTTTTGATGTCTTTCTCTCAATTCTAAAGCTTGTTCTGAAGAGCTGAGGTTTGAGACTTGCTTAGGAAGCTGGTATAGGTGGTGATAGACCTACACCGACTGCAAATAATCAAGGTGATGATATTTTTGTGTAACAAGGCACACATATGCAAGTATATCTAAACCTTCCTAATGAACATATTAAAGTTAAAAATGTCATCTAATGCAAAAGGAGAGGTTTAATGTTCTGAAGGATGATCAAATGGGCCTTAATTTATGTATAATTTGGATGCCCATCATACCCCCTTGCTGAAAGTATTGCTCATCCTCTGAGAAAATTATTGACCTAATTGTGCCTCAATCATGGCCTTGGTGGCCTCTTTAACATACCAAGCCACCTAGAAAGGAATTTTGGCACATATTCTCTTGCTCCATCCTCTTCCTCTTCTTCTCCAGCTCCTTTTATAGATCAATCCTTTTCTCTAAGTTCTAATTAGGCTTATGCTTGTGTCTTAAGAAAAGTCTACATGTTAGTGTCCACAAATTTTTTCCATGATAACATTTTTTGAACATTATCCGCAGCATATGTGATAATTAGCATCCTTGATGACTATGTGGACTCTCTTCAATTAAAACTACTCCCTCAATGATTTGTCACTGTGATTTTCCAAGGTTTGGCAAACCAATACTCCTAATCCACTACAGGGGTAAAAGAGCAATTTTATCCATGTTGGTTGGAGCAAGGAAACCTTCAGACTCAATTCAAAAACAAATCCATTTCCTTTCTTATCCTTCTTAACTCAAAAGAAACATTCTCATTCAATTTTGTATTCTCAAACTGCTATCAGAATTTTGGTTGAAGGAATGAGAGGGTTTGTAGGTTTCTTATCCACAGATGGCAGAGAAAAAAGTGTACTTATTCTTCTCTTAGATGTATCTCTTCAAATCTAGGGTAAATTTTCTCAAAATCAGGATTTTTGCAGCTCTCTGAACTTTCCTGTAGCACACTGTCTTCTCCTGTAGAAAATATGTTTCTCTTGTAGCACATAGTTTGTATCTCATGTAGAAGACTTGTTTCTCTTATAGCAGTTATGCCCAATCCTATAACACCTGCAAATAAACTATGTATCTCTTCTATAGCAGCCTAAGACCCCCTTGGTAGCATCTAGCTCAATCTTTGAGGCCTTAACGAGCATCTCTAGCTATTTTTGGAATGAACATTGATACAACTGAAGTTGAGCCTTGTTCTTTTATTTCTTTATGTGGTAGTGGGCTCAGTGCGTTTGGTTATCTAGTCCCCATTCCTCATAATTATCACTTTTCCCACTTTCACTTATCCACGTTGCATTGGTATTTGAGTCAACTACAGTCTTACTAGTCGTGGGTGGCCAAGTTTACTATCCACCTTTAGCCTATAAAACCTTCTCTCATGTGCATTGAAAATAATATTTTTTAATCATAATATACTCAATAGGAGAGGTGAAGAACAATGCATACATGTGCCTACCTGTGATATTGAATAGTTGGAAGTGCTTGCATGTTGGAGCTAGTCCTCATAACATGATGATCTTGAAGGTATTGATTTCATTTGCTTTCTTCTGCACATGTCTTCATATATTGATGATTCTTTGATTGATAATTTTTTTTTGTGCATAAATTTATTTTCAGTGTCCAATTTGTTGTTGGTGGAGTGGATGGAATGCTTCCTAAGGAGTGTGTTCCCTTCTCAACTTCATAAATGGCTTCATGATGTTCAAGGTGGATGGATCTTCTACTTTGTGGGTGAAAAAATAATTAATATTGAGCTATGTTGTAACTATACATACTGGTACAGGAGGAATCTCCTTCCTATAGCAGTCACTTAATTCCTCTTTCAAGACCTCATATTTCATGTAATATTGAGGAAAATTCATAAAAGGTGTTGGGACAGAGTCCCCTAGGGTCAAATTTGGGGCTAAAAGCCCAAGCTTTGGGGTAGAAAGCCCAAGTTTTTGTAAAGTCTTCGCAATTTGTGGTCGTGGAGTGCGTAGATGTAAAGTGTCGTAAAGGGTTTTGCCCCTCTGTTTATGTAAGTTGTGTCACCTTTATAAGATCTACCCATGGTCCATGGACCATGGGATTGTATAAAAAGGAGAGCCTTAGAAGAGTCTAAGGCAGTTCAGTCATTGATGACGAATGTAATGGGTTAATAGGAGCTAAGAGCGAAGAGTCTTAGGGTAGAAGAGAGGCGTTGTAGCTGTGTGCACAGAGGCCTAGAGTAGAGTCTGCAGTGGTGTGCGTGGACCCCTCCAGCTGAGTGCGTAGGGTAGTTTGAGTGTGTAAGAAAATATGAAAGTATCAATAAACAGATTGTTTTGGAAATATCTGTGTTTTACCCATTTACTTATGTTATGAATGAATAATGGGTTTATGATTTAATGTTTTATTGATGTGTGAATCTATATGTTTTCTATTGTTATATGAACTAATATCTGTTTACGTGAAGAATATCTTAATGCATGCTAAAGGTATTAGACCCTTAAGCTGATTCGAGTAATAAAAAACTTAGGAGTGATTATAGAGGTGCGTAAGTAGTTGATCCACCTGTTTAGGGTCCACAAAAGACAAACATAGACCTTTGTGAAGATCTAGAGGCTAGTAAGAGGAAGTTATATCGACAAGCCTTGAGGGCTTGTCAATCTGCGTGAATACAGATAAAGGGGTACAAAACCGACATCATAACCATCTCTGGGTGCAGAAACTTGGTTCCAACATCCCCCCATACTGCTTCGGGTGAGACTTTAGTCCATGCTCTGTGGATTAATGCCAAAAGGGCCAGTAGTGTAGGGATTTGTTTGGAAAAATTAACTCTGAACCTGGGTCAAGACCCACTAAGTCAACAAATGGTTATGTTGCTGGGACCAGGATCTGTATAAAGAGATGTGTGATGTCACATCACTGGAATCCAACTAAAAGGAAATTGAAGATTGGTTGGATAGAAAGATCCACGAATTTGTGGTACAAGAGAACAATAACCCACGATTGATGAAAGAACAGTCGTTGGATAGGTATTTGTACACAAAGATACACAACATTTTCTTTTGTTCCTTCCTGGTTGAATTATAGGAGTGGATCGCTAAATTGGCAGACGACCAAGGAAGGTGGAGGCTTGACGGTCAGATAGTGTGGACCCTGGAGTTAGTGCAGAGATTGGAAGCTTTTGAAGATAGTATCGCACACATTGTTGATCACTGGATTGATCATATCAGTGGAGGATTTATGACAGAGTTTGTGGTCAATACCTCAATTAGCTACAATGAAGCAAAGCAATGCTTCTTCAAAGGACTGCGAGGTAAGTATTTAAGGTCTTTGAATACTTGGATTAAAATTCTCTTGTGTGAAAAGTAGGTTATGTAATTACCTTGATGTTTGGATCTACATGAAGTGGAAAGTTATTCAGGGAAATAAAAGGAACAAGACCTGAATATAGCCTGTCAATTGAGCCTCCTCTGAGTGACAACGAAGAAGCAGCATAGGCTTCTCCACAGAGCATTTTTTAGTCAATAAGGCAAGGGTTTCCATGAATACCACATCCACCCACACCACCTCCATCTTCATCTCCACCGCATACACCTTCACCCACGCCGCCACCACCTCCACCACTGTTTAATATGGTGAATTCAGTAAAATTTCACGTTTTCAAGGGCTTGGGGAATGAGGACCCAAACTAGATTTGGTTCGTCATGAAGGCTATGTGGGAAGCTCAAGGAATTATATATGATCAAATGAAGAAAGAAACGTTGGTTACTACTTTACAGGAATGTGCGCTCACATGGTACATTAAGTACTGCACTAATAACCAGATGGCTGCATTGGAGGACATTTAGACTACATTGAATAAGGAATTCAGTAGGCCCAAGTCTAAAGCGCAATCGATCGTTGGATTCAAAGAAATCATGATGAATCCTGGTGAGACACCTTGGGAGCTGGATTAGAGATTGAAGTGTAGGATTTGTGAAGCTAACATGAATATTACAAATGGTAAGCACAAATTTATTTTGTGTCATAGAACATCATCAGTTTCACTCTCGTAATTCCCCCTGACTTAAAGAATAGTTATATAAAATCAAGTGATCTAATAAAATGAACTATAAATTTTATTATTTTCATTAATAAACAAGAATAAGTTTAGGTTCATTAGGGCCTTGGAATAGGTGAGTGGAGAGTTAACTCTCCAAGGCCGCTGAAATTACAAAACTTAGAAGTTGAATAAAGAGCGAAACCCAATATCATTAGAAAGACTAGGAAAGCTCTCTAACTAGGAGTTAAGCACAAGGGAGAGTGAAGACAAGGAAGAGAGATACCCCCTCTCCTACTTATTGGATCCCGCCTCACGACTGTCCCATATGGAGTGTATGTTCGCCCATCAAATGCTTTTAACGTCATTGACGACTGCGACAAGGGTGGTGAGCCTAAATTTTTCCAGCAACTCACTAACATAATACATGTAGATGTCCCCTCATCAATAATTGTTCGATGAACAGTTTTGTTGAGGGCTTTCACTTGAATAAGGAAAGCTAGTTGAGTTCGTAACTGAGGGTCATATCCTTTGTGATCAAAGGCCACAAGATTGGAATCTACTAGGTCAATCACACCTATCATTGATAATAAAGCCTGCTTTTGGGAGGGGCAATTTTGCAGTACCTCAAGTGTCGACATAGCGGACGGCGATTGGGCCAGATCCTACACTATATTATAATGATGTGCTGCTCTGGCACGAGGATTAAATGTTGATTTGTGTACTACTCCCTTTGGCAGCTTTGTCGTTAGCTCAGGAATTATGAGTGGCACAACTTCGGTTGAAGTTGTTGTCGAACTACTAGGTTGATGTGTAGCCTTTTTGTTCGACATCTGTGGATTTCCATAATCTTTATTCCTTGTCGATATCAAAGCATCATTTTGTTGTTTCCAAATGGACAACATAAGCACTCGAGACGGGGAAGCATTGTCGCTAGCAACCAGATTTGTTCCTGGGTTCGGAAACGGATCAGTGAATACCATTGAGGTTTTTGAATTCTTGAAGAATTTTCTAAGCTCAGCTTTATATAGACAATCTCTTGTCCGATGATCCTCATCACATATCTGACACCCTCAAGGAGGTTTCCTTTTCCCAGAAGGGTTTGCAAAAGATTTTTTAGGAGATGACTCCTCTTGTTTCTTCTTTTTCCCTTTCTTTTTATTCTTGCCTCCTGGTTACTTTGGTTCTTTGCCTTTCTCAGTTGAAACGACATTAACCTCCGAGGCAAGAAGTTTGTCATTTGCATTTTGACTAGAAACCATACGGGCTTTCTTTGACATAGCCTTTATGATTTTCTTACTAGTCGTACCTATCACACCATTACCAACATGAGAGTCTTTGTTTGATTTAGGAGGGGGAGGAACGGAAAAATCCGGTCTAGGAGCATCAGGGATTTTATCATAGAGCGTGCCAGATTGAGTATAGATCAAGTCTAGATATTATGCACAAGCAATAACTTGCTCTTCAGTGACTACTCCTCCCTTTGCCACATCTTCTGTAATAGAAGGTAACAATGACTTAATAAACCATTCAGCCAACAGCTAATCAGGAACATATCTTTTTACCATTCTACGACGACGTGGCCACTCATGAATATGATTGGATATGTGAGTGGCCGTCATTTGTTTGAAATTGGTAAGAAGCTCTGTTCCCGTTTCGTACCTTATGGGTAACTGAAAATGGGTTAAAAATGTTGTGGCTAGGGTACTAAAGTTATCAAACGAAGCTCTAAGCAATTCAATATACCATTTTTCTACCGGACCAGTTAATGTTCGCTGAAAAAGGTGAAGCCTGATCGAATCATCGTTGAGAGTGTTTGATGAACACCACAGATGAAAGGTCATCACATGATTCGACGGGTCTTCACCTGGATTTCCATTAAATTTAGGAATATCTGACGGAAGTTTATGAGGAATCATCAACCACCAAGGGGCATAAGCAATTGGATCATTCGTCAACCGATTTAGATCTGGTAATTCTAGAGTTGCTACAAAGGGCAACTGTTGATTTAGGTTAGGTGAAGCATACATAGGATAATATTGAATTGCCTGAGCAATGGGTCTTTGCATACCAGCATAATTTATTTGATGTTGGTAACTTTGATAAGGTTTATGGGCATAACCATTATAGTATGGTTGTTGATAACCGCTTTGGGAATGCGATTGCCCATTACTTACAAAGACTTGTTGCTCAGGTCCCTGATATGATTGCTGGAATTGCGGTTTTTGATATTGAACCATCCATGGTTGTTGGACCATTTGTTGTTGTCCAATACTGGATGATTGACCAAGATGAGGAGTCATAATACCTGTTTGAGCTCGAGTCACTCTAGATAAGGAGGCACTAACCTGAGGTTGTGATTGAATCACTGAGACAAGAGGCTGTTGTATTGCAACCTGAGAAACTTAGGGTTGACATACAACAGGTAGTGCTTGTACTTGCGATGCAGTTACCATAGTAGGTATAGTGGGAATATTTGACACAGGGTGGACTGATTGCATTGAATATACAACCCTTGGTTGCTGAGGTAGTATTGGTACCCAACCACTGGATGTAATTCCAATTTGACGTGAACTTTGTTGTAAACTCCCATATGGTTGTTCTCCAAGAGGGAACAATGAAAAGGCATACTGCCCCCCATATGGTGGCAATCTAGTACTTAAAGGGTAGATTGGCCTTTGAAGACACATTGGATCAATTTGTTGAGTTTCAACATTAGAAATACTAGATGAGAATCCGGATGAAGAAATAGGAACTGACCATGTCATTGAAACAGTCCCTGATTGGAGTCCAGCTTGTTGTTGATCACTTGCCGGGACAGATGCTACACCAGCGAACATTGTTGGAGTAGCAGCAGGAGGTTCTGCTGCTGCTGCATCAGATGACACAGTCCTGGATGTCGACGGTTGTTTAGACATATTTAGTCTATCCAAAAGATTTCATAGCGATTCTACAGGGACTTGCGATGAAGGGAGACTAATTTCTAAGACCAACGAGGGAACAATGATGTTATTCTGATTAAAATAAATTTTAGATGCTTTGACACAACTTGTTTTTTTAATTTTTAAGAGTCAAGAAAAAACAAAATATGACTCTAGTCGCCTTCGATTTTTAATGAGCCTGAAGTGACAAGTGCTCAGATGGACCTTTTCTTTTAAGGAGTCTGAAAAGGAATGAAAGAGACTTCTCTGGAAATCTAGGCAGAGGGATTACCAAACCAATCACAAAACTGCAAAATACTTTTTACGGTACGGCAGTCAATCTTCCCGAATGCTGTGTTCAGTGCATTGCGATCGATAGGGCGGTAGACACGACTTCCTATGGATAAAGGATATAGCCTATTGTGGTCTCCCAATATATACTCGACGGTACGTGGGAGCACAATTCCGTACTGGCACTTGTCGTCTCAGAGTGGAGGAATCACCCAACCAACAATCAAAACAACAATTACCAGGTTTTACGACGCCGGAATACATGTCTAGCCTAGACTTCTAGATGTTGTGCGTTAGGTTCCAAAGCGTTTTTAGATTCATTAAATTTATTTTATAGTTGATCTTGTTTAAAAATTTTCCTTTCAGGTTCACCGCATGATGTGTATACAATTCCTAAATGTAGTCTAATATGATAAACAACTGTTTAATCTTCTTTTGGCAATGAAAATCCTAGCTACTAAGGAAAGAGAATTGAGGATCTTTCAACAAAGAGCAAAGAGCACACACTAAATGCACTGTCCCAAATCAAACCAAGTAGTCAAAATGAAAATGCACATGCACGTATTTGTTTTTCAGCCTTCTTAATGTGTGAATGACAAGAAGAATGCTAAGTGCAAATTTGAACTATCTTTCCAAAGCGGCAATACTAACAAATTTCTTTTCAAAACGAAGTGAAGATAAGGATGACAATTTGCAATTTCGAAATGAAAAATGTTTTCGGCACTTGAAAAACTAATAATTCAAAACACATACAAGAGTAACAGTATAATCGACTATCAAGAACAATGGGATTCTCTTCTATGACTGAAAACGACACTTACGACACTTTCAGCTTAAGAAACGACAGTTCAATTACACTACTTCTTTGTAAAAGAGAACTGAAAATGGTGCACAATACATAAAAACACTTACACTTCTTTGCACAATAGAGGTGGAATGATGTAAGAGAAGGGGGTTTCCACAAAGATATACTGACTACAGACAACAAAACTCCTGAATAAAACTGAAAAGAGTGAAGAAAAATCAAAGTCTGAAGGTAAAATTAACCTTCCCTAACCATTGCACCTGTCACACAGGGAATCCAGTATGCATCTCACCTACTGCACATAGGAAGTGTGATGCATACAGACTACCTTGAAGGGAGGTGTGGTGGTACCAGTGTGAGACTTTTATCTAGTCTTTGCTCACAATTTGCAGTTCAATTCAGGGATTTAGGCCGAGTAAGTGATGTTCAATAAATATAAATCACAGGGGTTGATCTAAGGAGGTTACTAGAGCCACCACTTAGGGAAATTAGAGTGTTTGCAGATCGATTGTTCAAATTATAAACAAAACCCGAAGATAGACTGAAGCAACATTGATCTACTTTGCACTTGCATAGCAAATGCAGTTCGAAGGCTAGTAGGCTTGACTTCAGGCTCCGTCTGTAAGTTTATAAAACAAACAAAAATAGACCAGCAATCAATCTATTCTCTCCCCAGTGGAGTCACCATTTTGTTACCGGGAATAATTTCCAATTAGAGTTGCTATTCCCACTAAGACTGGTAGCTATCTTAAAAACAAACAAGTTAAAACTACTTTCGCTTTCCTTTATGAAAAATAGACAAGAGGGGAACAAAGGACACCAACCTTTGTCTTGTGCTTGGTTCCTTTCTCAGTTCCTCTCCTTCTCAATAGATCTTTGCCACTCCTTCTTTATCTACACAGCTTAAAAGAGAACCTATGGAATCAAAGCAACATAATACTATCAAAGAACAAAGATCTATATTCATAAACAACACAATACCAGATATGTATTAACCACACAAATGCATATACAATCATACAAGAATGTGGAGGAAAACTTGAATAGCTTTATTAATATCAAGAATAGCAAGAGGATTACAACCAATTGTTCTGATCCAGCATCATCCTCCAGCAAGAAATCCCTTCTTCACCTCAAGTAAAGCTTAGATCACCCAACACTATGAAGTTTCACCAGAAAACCAACAACACTTCTCTACAAGATACAAGATTCCAGCCTCCGGATCTTTGTGATGGGGGATCCATATATAGATGATTGTAGGGGGGTGAGTCAGCTTCTGGGGTTTTGATTAGTGTCCTCTCTCTAATAGTTCTTGTTTCCACTTGGAGATTGATGATCTCTTACTCATCCTTAGTTGAAATCAGAGAGGCAAGTGTCAGAGGGGAAGCTTCTGGAAGATTCTATGATCTTCCACCTTGCAAACTGTCTCTGCCATTTGTCCATTCTTTCCCATCGCACCCTACAAAGGGGCCATCCAGTATGCATCACACCCTTTACACTGGGAAGGTGATATGCATCGCACCCTATGCACTGGGCATTCAGTATGGTCTAGTTTTGACCATTTCTGAGCAGTTTTTTGTGGAGAACGTTTGGGAGATGATGTAATCAGCTGACCTTGTTCCTTTAGGTAGTGAAGCAACACTTTTAGGGGCTTAGGAGCCCTCACTTTATGGACATTTATGATTGGGGTTGCAGTGCCCAAAATGGTCTATAATACAATAGCATAAGACAAATTATTTTGCAATGTTCCACCTAATCTCTTACTCCAGCCTTTGGAAAGCAACATGTCAAACTTGTGGGGTACATCTGCTACCATAATATCGATCATCATGCTCTTCATGGGCAGCAGAGACAAAGTGATGGCTAGGTCCTTGGTTAGTCCCAAGCATTCCACTTTTCTAGAGTTAAAAGAAAACAAGCCATGGTAAGGCTTGGTAATGTCAAGACCCAATTTATCCATGAAAACCTTAGGCATTAGATTATGGCTGGCTCCATTGTCCAAAAGGAAATTGTGAAGGATTTTATCATGAATAGGCAGAAAAGCATAGAATGATGGGGAGTTGTCTTCATAATTTTCAATCATTGGGCTGGGAATAACAACTGGTTGGTCATCTTGCAGATTTACATAGTCAATGGAGGCTTGGATGGCTTTAGGCTCAAGAGCCTCAAGGATAGATTTCTTGAAGGACTCATTCTTCACTAGTTCAATCAGAGACATAGGTATTCTTAGCTTCTGAATTTTTGATTGAAAACTGGAAGGAGAAGGAGACTTGTCAGGGCCTCTTACCTCATGAGCTGGAGCTTTGAGGATGATGGGATCAACTGTCGGTTGTTTCTGCTTATTAGCTTGTTGTACTGTAGGGACAATGGCTCTTTGAATATGAATTTCCTTGGCATTATTCATCTTTGACCTCAGATTATATCTTTGTTGATCTTCAATTTGTAGAACAGCTTCATCGTCCCACTCTTGGCTGATCTGGTCATTGAATAATGACTTTTCATAGGTAGCTTTGGTCAAAAAAGGGGCACTTACTTTGTCTTACATACAATGGATCTCATCATCTTCTTCAACCTGCTCTTCTTCCATGACTACATTCTGGAAAGGGGTCTTCACCCTTTGGTCTTCATTGGCATCTTTGCTTCTTTGCAAGATCTGCAACTGCTCATTAGCTCTTCTATATGGATTTGGATTTCTAGGAACAAAGGTATTAGGGACCCTTCCTTTCCCAGAGTGATGATCAACCTTTAATTTGGAGATTTCAGAGGCTAATGACTTAATCATCCTGGTCATTTTATTTATCTTGGGATCTGAATGTGATTAAGACTCACCCCTTTGTCTTCTTCTATTGATATTTCCCTTGAGCTTCTCTGTAGCCATGATGTTTGATTCTACTTCCAAGGCAACATCCAGCATATCAGCCAAAGTATCACATCACCTCTCCCTCAACAGTAAACAGAAGTCAGAATCAAAGGCACTGGCATAGATGAGTCTAGCAGATGTAGTGGTGGGTTTTACTTCAGTTGGTATCTTGTTGTACATGCAGTTAAACCTCTTAGTAAAATCAGAAAACAACTCACCATTTTCCCTCTTTAAGTTCCCAAACTTAGTGTGGTAGTAAAGGAGATCCTTCTTATCCCCTCAATGCTTTAGAAATGCATCATCTAAAGCTTCATTATATGCTATAGATCTTGGGATCAGTTCTCTGAACCATTTCCTAGCCTCTCCATGTAGGCTTTGGACAAAGACTCTCATCCAGACATCATCTTCACTAATGTCCAGGTTATCAGCATAGCTATAGAATGATTCAAGATGTTCTTCAGCTATGACACCTTCAGTCCCAGTGAACTTAGGCATATACTTCTGATATTCTCTAGTAGGCATGGCATTCAAAGGAGTGGACAGTACTAGAGGTCCATACCTAGCAACTATGATTCTTTCCATTTTGGTGGGTGCTTGTGGACCTGCCATAGCTGTGGTGGCTATGAGGGTATTGGAAGTTTGAATGACAGAGGTATGAGGAGTGATTGATAGGACTAAAGGAGTATGATGGATAGGAGATGAGGTTTCCTTTGGGCTTACAACAAAAGGAGAACCTAAATAATAAGGAGCTTTATGAATCTCTGAGATTTTTTCTTCGCTGCTAGTATTAGAAGCTATACTCTCAACATGTATTTGTTCTATTGCAAGATTTTCTTGAAGAGATATAGTAGATTGTTTAGGTTTACCTGAACCTGATGCTCCATTTTGCAATGCCTTTCTTTCTTTGATGAATTTTTCAGGGTCAGGTACTGGGTCAGCTTGTGAATTCCAAGGATTTCTCTGAGTATGCCTCACAAACTGAGCTAGAACTATGAAGTAAAGTCACCAAGAGGTTTGGCCTCTAGTAGAGTCACCAGATAGATGATTACAACCAAAAGAGTGCCCAGACTTTGTCTATCATCAAGGCTGGATCTATGTCATCTCCCAGGGAAGCTGAGCTTTAGTTTCCTCTCCCTGTCAATGGCACCAATTATGTTATCACTCCAAGAAACTCTCCTACGTTGTAGCTCGAAGATGCCTGGTAACATAAAATCTTCAATATTGTTCTCTAAACTATTGGAATGAATAATGGTTTGGATCAAGCCATATAACCATTTCAACTTTGTTTTACTCAAGACATGCATGAAAACCCTCATCTTTCTAAGGCTTTAGATCACTAATGCTTAGTAGTTTGTAGATTCAATGGATAAATGGAGAATATTTACTATACCGACAGATGCATATATAAACACATATGAATGGCTAGCTATAGGTAGTAAATGAGAATACTGACTGTACTGATAGATGCATATATAAACACATATGAATGGCTAGCTACAGGCAATAAAAGAAACTTGCAAATCTAATTTATCAACGCAAAGATAAGATGACAGTTATCTGGCATTAGATACATAAGAAATGTGAACAACCTGTTCAAGTGCAAGCTTGGCACAAAAGAGAAAATGGACATTGAACATATAACAACAAAAGAATCTTATATTGCTAATGAATGAAGATGAGAATCTTGAGTAGCAAAGTCTCAACAATCTCCAGAAGCTAAACCCTTGTTACATCTTTCTTTCAGCCATTTATAGGCCTTTACAATGCTCCTGAGCTCTCAAAGGCTCGGAGTGTCTTAATTTATCCTCTTTGTCTTGTTAACTATTTGATTCCCTGAATAGGCAAGCATGGCTCATAGGTTTCTTCTTCTGACAGAGGAATAACCACATTTTGGTATTTTTGTTGTGCTGGCAGGGAGCTCTCTCGTGTCAGAGATGCCCCACAATCATTTCTTTTGTTTTTTGGTTGTGTTGTGCTATGCTTTTTTCTCTTCCGACCTCTATCTGTCAGCCTCTGTCTCCCAACCGAATCCCTCTTCTGGTATGTAAAAATTATTGCACAAAACCTCTAAGGATGGTTTCCCACCTGTACCTGCAATGGAGTGGCTATTAGGCCTATGAAATCCCAGCAACAGCCCCTTTCAAATGATAACCATGAATGTTTCCTGTTTTACACCAAAAACGCTGTAAAGTGTAAAATCCCGCCCATCTTTGTTCTTTTTGGACTTAAAAAGTCCTTAAACATGGCTTACTTTTATATTGGGTCCACCCTTTGGGTCATTGTCACCTATCGCAAGTGGCTTGGTCCCTTGTTCCCTTTGTATTTTGAAACATGCTTTAAAACGCTGAAAATACATTGAAAATGGCCTTTGGCAGACATGAAAAAATATATATATTCATTCTTGAACCCTTTCGGGTCTGAGACTTATCGCATCGGCACTGCCTAAGGCACCCTTTGTATTTCGTTATATAACGAAAATATACAAAAATGCATTAAAACCCGCCTTCCTGCGAACCTGAAATATTATAAAATAACACTCATAATGTCGTCAGGTCTGGTTCTTATCACATCGGCATTGTTCCTTAAGGTTTCTCTGATTGCGATCCGCCGATGCGATGTGGGCCATCGATCTGCATGCTTGATCGATGGTCCATGTTTAATCATTGATCGCAATCACAATTCCCATACTGTCAGCGCCGATTTGCCTCCGCCGATGTGACCCACCGATCCAATCATCAAAGATCGTTGATTGGGGGTGTCTTGCATCGATTGCCACTATCCACTGATCAGATCCGTCGATTGCGATTTACCACTTAGATTTGGGTTGTTGATCAGCCAAATCTAATGGTTGTTGTGCGTTGGACTGTGCATGCCTTCAATACATGGTTTTTCACTATTTTTTCAGTGTTTTAGCCTCTTGATAGTGTTTTTCCTCCCTTTTAAGGACTATTGGCATGTGATTGTTTTTATCTTTGGCATGATTTTAAGAAAATTTGGAGACTTTGGGGAATATTTGGATCCATTTTTGGGCCATTTTCCAACAAGGCTAATAGGTACCAAAGTAGGTTTCGTCAGAGACAGCTAACCACTGGAAGGTAGACCACAAGGGATCATGCCCAATCACAAAGGGTATTATTCAATAAAATCTCCTCCATTTGTTGGAACAAATTATGCCCTCTAGAAGGTAAGGATGAGTACCTATATTATGTCTCTGTGTGCTGACACTTGACTATCTATTGAGAATGGCTATCAGGTTCCAATAAGTCCTCCAATGGATTTTGATGGTAAAGAGAGTTATTCGAACAATGCAAAAGAAAATAATGACACCTTATGTAGGCTAATATATACAATATTTGTCAAAGTAATGCACCAAAAATATGTAAAAGAGGTTTAGGACAAACTTCATACTAATTATGAAGGGAATGAAAAGGTGGAAAGAGAAAAGATTCAAACTCATAAAGGACAATTTGAATGCTTGAAAATGGATTAAGATGAAAATGTTTCAGCCTTCTTTCTTAGTGTAAATAAATTTGTTAATACTATAAAAGGTCTTGATGAAACAATTTAGGAATTAGTGATTTTGCACAAAGTATTGGGATCTCTTCCTTCAAGATTTCATCCAAAGGTCTCAACCACTGAATAGAAACTACATATCTTTAGAATCTAAATATGGATGCTCTACATGGAATCCTCATTGCATATAAAAGGAGAATAGAAAAGAAGAAGTCAAAATCAAATGAAGCATCTTTCAAAGCAGCAAAGGAGACAAATAGACAAAAGACCATGAAGTTTACAACTATTAATTATATGAATAAGAAGCTCAATTTTTAAGAAAGTGAGAAATAAGGATTATAAAATTCAAAGATAAAATTCCATTCAAATGCTTTGAGTGTGGTAGAGTAGGACAGTATGCATCAAAGTGTCCTTGTGAAAATTAAGTGATGGTGATGATAAAATGAGATATAACGATAAATTCAAATCTCATAATCATAAAAGGAAAGGGAATATAAAAATGAAGAGTTTCTATTCCAAAGAGAATAGGGATTCATATGATGAAATTGATGAATGTGTGCTTGACGATGAAAGAGGTGAAATAAATACTCTAAGGAAAAAGGTGAAACAACTAAAATAGAATGAAGATTGTGATGAAGCATCGGTCAATCTCCTAAGAATTGAACTAAAAGAGACTAAAAGAATAAAATAAATATGGATAAGTCAACTAAAACAAAAGGAAACACATTGAGAAAAATTAGAAGGTTAAGTTGTTTCCTTAATAAGGGAACTAGAGAAATAAATTGTTCAAGTAAACCAAATTTTAAATTTTGCAAAAGGAATTGAAATGCTAGATCATATTCTCAGCTACCAAAGGTCTCTTTTAATCCAGATAGTCCTTGGTTATAAAGAGAGTCATGAGAACCCAAAGGGGGATTCAAGCAAAAAGGCATAAAAAAATGAAAAGAGGAACCTAAGAGCTTTACTAATGTACTCAAGAATGAAGTAACAATTCATCAAAAAAATGATCCTATCATCAACTTCAAAAACATGGTGAAGGAACAACAAAGACCTCAATCTTCCTTCAATCAAAATAGACTAAGAAGATTTATTTCCTCAGGGAGATTCCTCTCTTCCAGGTACAAAATATTTTCGTGGGTTATGTTTATGCCTGTAATAATTTTGGTCATAATGAAATAAATTGTAGAGTTCATCATATGAGCAATAAAAATAATGTATCCTATGAGAATTCAAGGAATGACTATCTGAATAAAAATCCTAGAAGTCTGAATCAAAAGAACTTAGAAATTATAACTCATTTGATCCTCTATTAGATCAAGTTAAATGCTATAATTGTTATAACTATAGGCACAAAACATAATATTGTAAAAACAGCTTAAGTTGACATCTACATCAAGACATGGAAGAAGGCATGCTCAAACATAAGGAATAAAACCCAAAAGTATGGAAAAAGAAGCAAGAGAAATAGGAAGAATGTGGTGTTACATTGTATTCTCAAAATGGAAAAAGAAAATGGTATGTTGATAGTGGATGCTTAGGGAACATGATAGGATATCAAAGTAAATTTCTTAATCTAAAAGAAGAAGATGGAGGCATAATAATACTTGGAAACAATGCATCAACAAGGATAGTTAGAAAAGGCATTGTCAATATAGGTAATGGAAAAACTAAAGCTCATAATGTCTTGTATGTTGAAGGTCTAAAAACACAATCTCCTAAATTTTAGTCAAATGTGTGATCAAGGATATGATCTCACATTTCACCCTAATGGATGTGAAATAAGAAAAGCACAATTAGGAAAACTAGTAGAAAAGGAAAATAGGACTTCGAGCAATGTATATATTCTCGATGGTGTAAAAGGAAAAAAGTGGTGTCTGTGTAAAGTGGATGAGAGATAGTTATGGCATAGAAGGATGGGTCACATCATCTTTGAAAATATAATAAAAATAAGAAGAGCACAAGCAGTAAGAGGTATGAAAAATTATGAAGACCTAATAATACTATTTGTAAGTCATGCCAACATCGAAAGAAGACCAAAGTTTTCTTCAAAATAAAAGAATATTCCACATCCAATTCATTACAACTCTTTCATACAAATCTTTGCAGACCAACCGGGACAAAAACTTTAAAAGGTCAAAGATATTTTTGTTGTTCATTAATGTTTACACAAGAATAACAGGTGTTTCATTTCTTAGAGAAAAATTTGAGGCCTTTGAAAGAATTAAAACCTTTAAGGCTCTTGTTGAAAAAAACACTAATATAAAATCAATGTTTGAGTTCGGATAGAGGAGGTGAATTTACCTCTAATGAATTTAATGAATCTTGTGAAAATCATGGGAGTAAAAGACAATTATATGTCATAGGGACCTGTTGTGCTCTGCAAACAACCACCCATTTCATATCATTTTTATTCATAAAACATCAACCTATGAAATGGGTCCCTTTAAAGTGAAATTGATATCAATACTTTTATTGTTCAAAAAGTCCGATAATCAAATGAATGCATTTTATAAAACCATTTTGAACAAACCCATTTAAAAGAAATAAAGTGAAGCTTGGTCATTGCGATAAAGCAATCGCAAGATCGCATATCACAATGACATAAGAAATATATATAAGTGGCACAAAGCTTTCCGCCGATGCGATATCGCAATCGGCAATCGGCAATATCCAATGCACATCTCAAAGCACCTTATGCCATTAACCCCGATGCGATGCGCAATCGGCGGTTTATTTTCACTTAAGTCTTGATGCGCTCAGAGCTTTTCACCGATGCGATATCGCATTCGGCGATCGGCCGTATCCAATACAAATCATTAAGGCGCACTTGTCATACACTCGATGCGATGTGCGATAAAGCGCAGTTTTCAATAAAAATCCGTTAAGTGATGGGATAGCACAATTCATTCATATTTAAAGCTTGATCACTTGTGCTCAGCCACCAAAACGTCCATTGCATGCTTAAGGGAATTATTCACCCGAATAACGATATAATGGGCATTTAAAGGATGACAGGTTTTATACGGCCAATTAATGGGATCATATCTTAAAATCTTTCTATGGATTGTGTCCGCACCCATTTTAAAGGCTAAATACCTTTTTACGCACCTATTCATATGTTATCGTCACTTGCAAGTTTTCATTGTTATCTCTCTGTATTACGCGCAATTGCCTCTCTGTGCAGAATTCATCCATAGACAGAAGTTTGAGCAAGATGGGAAAGAAATCCAAGAAGACTGTGGGTGCTTCCGCTGCACCAGTTGCAGGACAAGCTGCCGTAAACAAGAAGAAGGGCCTAATATCTGATACTACATGCACGGGTCTCACTAGAGTTACTTGGCAAGGCACTTATGACCTAATTGAAGCCGAGAAACCGTAGAAGACGGTAACAGAAGCTAGTGTGGATTTACTACAGAAGTCTGATTGTACTCTCAAAGATTTAGCTGACTCTTTCCTTCATAGAATAGCAGCCAGGGAGCAAATTCTCCCATACACAGATGTTGTGCGATGGGCGATTGAAGAAATCCCAATCTTGGACAGAACTTTCAGCACCAGAGATGGGAGGATTTTCGGATCATTCAAGGCAGATGACCTAAGGCAAATGTGTCATTTGCCCGAGCCAGAAAAAATATATAACAAGGACTTCCTGGAGAAGTTTGCAAGCGAAAATGAAATTGAATCCGAACCCATCAAGGATTGGAGACAAAATCCGAACAAGCACAAACACGAATCTTCCGGTAAGTACTCGGTTGATTCTTTGGCTTCTCCTTATTGTTATGCAGGGATAATGATGTGTAGGCTATGGGGATTGCATGACTCTGCTAGTTTTACCATAGAAATGGTTCCTCTTATGGAGGCAGCAATAAACAGTATAATTATGG
>APFE031428462.1:34108-78620 GCA_000404065.3 Pinus taeda
CTGATATTCCAATCTCCAATACTCCTCATTCTGCTCCGCTGATCTCTGATATTTTGGCCTGCTTAAGACTTCAAAACTTTGACTTTGGCAGTCCATTACTTTTGATCTAGGAAACCATTTCAGAATTCCACACATCATTGGAAAGCTCTTTCGGAGAAAATTCCAATGGAGAAGTTTTGGTGTAGTCTTTGAACCCATCAACTACCTATAAAATATATTTAAACTCTCTACCACTCTTTGCTCCATGACTCTTCTTCTTGTGCCTAGAACCCTAAACTCCCAACCACCATAGTCATGATTTTATGGCTTCTCCAATAAGCCTTCTATTGTAATGATTCTCTACAAAGCACTACAGTAACCATGGGATTCCTCTTGGACTTCCAATCACCATAGTCATCATTTTATGGCTCTTCTAATAAGCCTTCTACTATGATGATTCTCTATAGAACATTGCAGGAACCATAGGATTCCTTCTGAGACTGGACTACCACTCATTATAGTCATAATTGTATGGATTTTAAATAAGCCTGCTACTATTATAATTCTTTACAAGGCACTGCAGCAACCATGGGACTCCCCTTGAGCTTGACACATCAAGCATATCAATTCTAGCCCAATTACCATCATATCTAGGCTAGGGAACATCAAAGCCAACATATGTTGTGAGAAGCATCCATGCTAGTTTGGTTGAGATCAATTCCAACACTATTGCCAATAGTTAAATAATCCAACTTCCTAACACATCTCCCATCTTCATTGTTGACATGAATTCCAACACACTTAAAACCACTAGGCATACAAACAATGCTAACTATCCAACAATCTTCCCCTTTGGCATTATGACAACATCTCAACCTCATCTTTACTTTTACAGCCACTGCACATGCTACTTCCAAACTTCTCGTAGCATAAGCCACCAATTATTTTCTCTCTTCTTTACGAGCCATCACAACTTCTCCAATAATTCTCTCCCCCTTTAACATCAATGGAAAAGGTTTACAATCTACCTTTTTCTCCCCCATGAAATCAATGTCTGTCAACACCAAGGTCTAGCTATCAGGATGTGGATTATGCTTTGTAGACATCCCTTCAAGGAATGTTGTTGTTGTTGCTCCATAAAGCGGGCATATGTGATATGCTTCCCCTAAACATATACTACCTATTCTTTGAATTTCTCCAGTTTTGAATGCCTTAGGCTATTGGTTAAGTACTTCCTCTACTAAAACATCTTTTGTATCATTTAAAAAGAAATTGATACCAATTAAAATTTCCCATGGTATTACCACTACTACAAGTACTAGTCATTAGAGATGCATTCCTACTTGCTCTTCACCACTACTACTGCTTCATCTTCTATGCTCACTTCTCCTGAGCATCTTTACGGTCAATACTGATCCCCCTGAGTTAAAGCCTCAAAATATGGACCACTTCTTAAACAATAGCATTGTCCCAAAAAAAATAGATACAAATGGAACAATGTACTAGGAAAACTATAATACTTCTTCTTAGAAAAAAATTCCCATTTGAACACAAGGTTACTCGATATGAGCCCAAACTATCAACTCCCATAGTGATACCAATTTAAATACTAAGTGACACTGAAATCTTACACTAATTATGTTTCATAAACACAAGACTGCTTGGCAAGATCAAGCTTTCAACTTAAATGAAATAAGGGTATTTCCCCCAAGATGAAAACCTTTCATTTTCTTAACAATCTTCCTTTATGAGGCTGACAATTGTTTCCTGCTACTGCTTATCAAAGCAACTACCCCTGAGCCAATGCTCTCTGATCTCATGTAATTTCTTTCTTACATATGTGTGGGGAACTGATCCTGCAGACCTGACTTGACTATGACCTTCTTGTCATTCCTCACTTATGTTGCATCTCATATGTTAGGGTCCTATAATTATTATAGGGTCACTTGATGGTGATTATTATATTTCAGATGTTGTTAATAATATTCCATATTGTAAATTATTTCCAAAAAAGGTCAAAACCTTGAGAAAAAGAAAAGAAAAAAATGCTTTCAAGACGAAACACAACATTATATGATAATTAAGTATGTATAGATTAAATTAAAGACATCATTTACATGTGATTTAATAAAATTGTAATAAAGTCCTTGGTACTATAGTTTGATTTTATTGTAAGATTGAAAATGACAAAAAGGGATTTTGTCACATGGGGTTAAACAGTTGCAGCTTTCCCACCCCTCGATTCTCTCACTCCATAGATCGATAACTCACAATCCTTTTTAGCCTCCCTTCTCCATCCTAGCTTTACCACTAGGGGGGGTCCAAAAAGGTGGTTTTACCCTACCGGTCCCATGCTAAGTGTCTTCCCCTCCCCATTTTGCACCCCCCCTTACGATACTACCTTCAACTCCAACCCCCTCTGAAAATTGCTTACCACCTTCCTTGTTACCACTCTCCTTTCCCACCATATTTCCCACACACTCCTGGTTATGTCATGCTCCATTCCTCGACTACCATGTCATTTCCCGCATCCACGTCATTCATCTGTCTCATGATCAGTTGAAACTATTCTTTTTCCTATACACCACATTTACATCAAACATGGTTCCCAAACCAATGAGGATGAATTTTCATAAACTTAAATATATTTTTGCCACCAACATACTCCTGTACAAAAACCTCTCTTATTTTTCTAACAACTATTATGGTTTGGGATATAGAGATGAAGCTTTGCAAGCATATTTTCCCCAAATTTTTGTGTTTAGTTATACTTTTGCAGAACATATTGTGGCCAATCAAAGATAACGCTTATGAAACTGGAGTAGGTTTATGTTCCTAAGATTCCAAAGTACAAGAACCTACTTTATATTTTACACAACTATTACAGAATGAGAGATAAGTTTACATCTTTACAACCTATTGTTCGGACTATGCAAAGTCCTATTTTAGTCACCTTTTTGCAGATAATGTTGGGAACATCTGGAGCTAAATTTTTGGAATCTGAGAGATGTTTCTCACAAGAACGTATTTCTATATAATAACCTCTCTCACTTTTTACAAAGCTATCTCGTATTGATATATACAAAGGGTTGACTGGACCTTATTTTGCAAAATTTTGGGAGGAAAATGCTCAAAGAAAGTTAGCCACCTCATCAACTAAGAGTTGCAATCAAATTTGAATTTCTATTCTTTGTAAACATAAATCCATAATTATAGTGACAACTAGATATATTAGTTTTGAATGTCCTACTTTTCATTTCTATTTGTTTAAAATAGTTTAGGATATTTGTAAAAAGATCTTGAGATTTTTATCAAGATATTTTAGTTTAGAATTTTTATAAATACTTCCTCATTTGAAGTAAGAAAGTGTTTTGTTTGTATGAAGAAATCTATGTCCAATGTAAAGCTTCTCATTGAGCTCAAATGGACTAATCAACAATACCAAGACTTTTCACAAGATTCTTGTGCTACACTTTACTAGTGATATTTTTCTTATTGTAATTGTTGTTTCCACTTTTATTCTCTGTATGTTTATCATCTGAAATCTAATTGTAAAACGGGAGATGTGAAAAATAAGATATGTTATTGAACTCCTTATTTGGAAAGCTTTTACAATTTGAATGTTTTCTTCTGAAGTCTGACTGAGAAATTCTTAAATGCTTTTCAATGACTACTAAAGCACGCCTTTTCTCCACTTCATAATTCAGTTTAAAAGATCCAGTAAATGTAACTAGCTTGCCCTGTGATTACTTTTTTTTAAGTCTTATACATATCCAATTAGTTTTATTCACTCCATTGCCCAATGGATTCCTCTTGCTGTTCGAAACAAACCATTTTCAAAATCAAACTCTAAGCCCAATAACTAACCTAAAATTCCTAGTAAACAAAGCTAAATCTCGCAGAGAGATCCCTCTCTAAGTTTAGGAGGACTAGATCCTAAAGTTGAAAGTGGTTTTGATGTTGCCTCTATGGTTTTTTCTTCAGCCTCGAAATTACGGAACGCTAACATAGTGGTGACCGTACTACGGAGGGCATCTTGTCTTCCTCATAAAAGTGTATCAAGCTCCAGATTTGATTGTTGATGGTGAACAATGATCAGATACAAGAAGATTGAATTATTCACCTGGTGACTCCATGTTCAAAGTCTCCAGAGCTTCAAATTTTTCAAAGTGACTCCACTGTCAAAGAATCTAGATTTTAGAGCATTCATGGCAACTCCACTACACATTGATAAGATTTATAGCTAAACAAGATGAGATGTTATGTGGAAAATCTTCTATCTTGTGAAGCTTTAAAAGGAATCACGAATGAGTTAGCAAAATTTCAAATTGAAGAAGGTTTTAACAGTCGTGTTTCATCATTTGAAATTGAGAAAATATCCTTCTAAAAGTAAAATTTGTTTTGTTGAGTTAGTTGCTAGAATATTTGAGAAGGATATTGAAGTTTTGGATCTTTAGATTCAGTCCTATAGTTTCCAAGATCCTAAAACATTCTTGGAAAATATTCCTTCTCCAAAACAAGAGGAGATTCTATTACCTTTGAATTTGCATATTGATCAAAATTTTGTTTTATAATACGAGAATAAAACTGAAGGGTTGGAATCAAGGTTTAACTTTGAGGATACAACGGTTGAGATCATCCATGATCTACTGGTCATTGAAGGCATGCAAGGTAAACTAGTTAATCATGCCTTTATTGATCCTGTAGCACACTACATGGAGGTTCTTTTCAGCTGAAGTGTTCAACCATGTTTTCATTATAAGAACAAGATCCATCTGCAGTTGCCATTACATATTACAAACTTGATTTTGGGGACAAGAAATCAAACTATCCATTTGTTATTGCTAACAAGAAGTCAAGCAGTCCACTTGTTTAAGCAAATACTTTACTAGCTTCACTAGCATTTTTGTATTATTTGAGTCAACATGATTTTCAACACTGTAGGGTAGGTAGCATTATGCAAATAAGATCAATACCTTGAGAATTTTTCCAAACATTATTTCTAGTTTCAGTTTCAGTTCAGTGTGTTTTAGATTTTAGTTTGCAGAAAAGGTTTGATTTCAGTTTGAGGTTTTCAGTCACAGAGATTTTATGGTGGAGAATCTTGCAAGTTTGGGATCAGCCTAAGGGATAAGGCTACTAGTCTATGGTGTTCTTGACACTTCACCAAGAAATGCCATCCCTAGCTGGAGCCACTATTAGGGTCCTATTATTATTTAGGGTCACTTGATGGTGATTATTATACTTCATCTGTTGTAAATAATATTCGATATTGTAAATTATTTCCAAAAAAGGTGAAAACCTTAAGAAAAAAAATATGTTGCAAGACGAAATGCAACATTAGAGGATAATTAAGTATGTTTAGATTAAATTAATCACATCATTTAAATGTTATTAAATAAAACTGTAATAAAGTCCTTAGTACTATAGTTTGATTTTATTGTAAGGTTGAAAATGACAAAAAGGGATTTTGTCACATAGGATTAAACAGATGCATCTTTCCCACCCCTTGATCCTTTCACTCCATAGATCAACGGCTCACAATCCTTTTCATCCCCCCTTCTCCATCCTAGATTTACTGCGAAGGGGGAGTCCGAAAAGATGGTTTTACCCCACGAGTCCCATGCTACGTGTCTTCCCCTCTACATTTTGCACCTGTCCCCCCACGATACCGCCTACCACTCTGACCCCCCTCCAAAAACTACTTATCATCTTCTTGCTTACCACTCTCCTTTCCAAACATCTTTCCTATGTACTCTTGGTTATGTTACACTCCATTCCCCGAGTGTCATGTCATTTCCCGCATCCAGGTCATTCGGCTGCCTCGTGATCAGTTGAAACTATGCTTTTTCCTATACGCCACATTGACTTCAAACATGGTTTCCAAACCAATGTGAATGAAGTTTCATAAGCAGAAAGAGTTTTTTTCCTGCCAACATCCTCATGTACAAAAATGTCTCTCAATTTTCTGATAGCTATTATGGTTTTGGATATACATATGAATATTTGCAGGCATATTTTTCCCAAATTTTCATGTTTAGTTATACTTGCGCATAACATATTGTGGCCAATCAAAGATGACACTTGAGAAACTAGAGGAGGTTTGTGTTCCTAGTATTCCAAAGTACAATAAAATAATTCATATTTTACATAACTATTATAGAATGAGAGATACATTTACATCTTTATAGCCTATTTTTTGAACTGTGCAAAGTGTTGTTTTAGTCACCTTTTTACAGAGAATATTGGGAACAATTGGAGGTGAATTTTGGGAATCAGAGAGAGGCTTATCTCACAAACATATTTATCTACAATAAATTCTTTCACATTTTACATATCTGTCTCAGATTGAGATATACAAAGGGATGACAGGACCATAGTTTGCAAAATTTTGGGAGGAAAATGCTCAAAGAGAGTTAGCCACCTCATCAACTAAGAGTTGCAATCAAATCCAAATTTCTCTTCTTTGTCAACATAAATCCATAATGATAGTGATAAATAAATACATTAGTTTTGAATGTCCTACATTTCGTTTCTATTTGTGTAAAACAATTCAGCATATTTATAAAAAGATCTCGAGATTTTTATCAAGATATTTTAGTTTAGAATTTGTATAAATACTTCCTCATTTGAGGTAAGAAAGGATTGGGGTTTGAATGAAGAAATCTATTGTCCAATGTAAAGCTTCTCATTGAGCTCAAATAAAATGATCAATAATACAAAGACTTTTCACAGGATTTGTGTGATACACTTTACTGGTGATGTTTTTATTATTGTAATTGTTGTTTCCACTATTATTGTTTGTATGTTTATCATCTGAAATCTAATTGTAAAACAGGAGATGTGAAAAATAAGATATGTTATTGAACACCTTATTTGGACTGCTTTTACAATCTACATGTTTTCTTCTAAATTCTGATTGAGAAATTCTTAAACGCTTTTCAATCAATACTAAAACACACCTTTTCTCCACTTCATAATTCACTTTAAAAGATCTAGTAAATGTAACTAGCTTTCCCTATGATTACTCCTTTTAAAGTTTGATACAGATTCAATTATTTTTATTGACTCCATTTCCCAATGGATTCCTCTTGTTGTTCCAACCAAACCATTTTCAAAATCAAAATCTGAGCCCAATAACTAACATAAAATTCCCAGTAAACAAAGTTAAATCTCACAAAGAGATCCCTCTCTGAGTTTAGGAGGGCTAGATCCTAAACTCAAAAGTGGTTTTGGTGTTTCCTCTGTGGTTTTTTCTTCAACCTTGAATTTATGGAACATTAACACCATCTTCTTCTCACAACATAAAATTGTGTTTTGTACTCTCTGTGAACTCGTGATGGATGCACTCCTCCTCTCCTTTTCAATGTTGATACATTCAAAATAAACTAATTTATTCTTTTAATCAGCAAGAGAACATGACCATACCTTCAACAATTAGATGCACCTTTCTATCTATTCTTCCCGGCTTCCTGGATCTAATTTATTCTACCTACCTAAAGGTCATACTCTTCTTTTATTGAATGGAAATAGAGGATGTACTCCCCGTGAGCATATTGTCGTCCTTATTCTTTTCCCATGTTTGGGATTTCTTTTGGATGTGCATTGATAAAGGAAACTTCTCCTTCAATTCCTCTTTCTTAACCCAAACCAACTTACTACAATTTTGGTTTGTTTTGAAGATAATGTTAATTTGGTTATTGTTGCTCCCTTTCCTTACCTGAAGCTTGCACTCTTTACAACATGTGTATAGAAATGGTTTCTCACAGGAATATGAGAATCATACTTCTTATTTTTTCTCTGATTTTTCTTCAGAGACAAGTCAACACCTTGATGATTTCTCCTTCCATTGTTTAGCATGCTCTCTTCACATAGAGGGTTGAAGACATACTTGAGTTCATTTCATCGCATCACCTAGGATGTATGCTTCAGCTTCCCATGCCTGTAGCATGCTTCCCTATGCCCAAATTTTCCATAATTGTAGCATTTAATTTGGTCTAAGAATGGGGTAGAGGAGTTACTCTTCTTGACAATGCTTTTGTCAAAACTCCTATCGTGACAAACATGTGTTTCTCTAAATTGATCTTGTAAGTCAAAGTTGAAGTTTGTTTTATGTTTCAAAACCAGGATTGTACTAGGTAGGAAAACTATTCTCATCTTGTGAAGGAATTCACCATCTCAGTTGCTTGTAAAAACAATATTAGTTTGAAGAGCTTGACACGCTGATTTTGGGCGTATCTCCAGATTTGCATTTGGCCTCTAGGTGATGGAGAAATTTTCCATCAAAGTTTGAGGTCAACAGATGAAAAGGGGCCTCGCTTCCCATGTGATGTTCTTACTACTCGACATGTGGCAAGGCCAAGTTCATACATCCAAAAATGTTCAAGTTCCTCTCCAATGCACATTTCTAGGTGTGTGATGAGATTCTAGTTACTGGTTGATTAGAGGTTCATTTTATATGTCATGGGTACATTAAGCAATATAATATGCAATTGCAAAACTATGGTCTTTAAACCATGAGAAATTCCATGTAGTAAATGATGTGCATTTTATTTAAATGTAAATACTTACCTAAGGGTAAGAATTATGGTGAAGAGCAAGTGAAATACCATGGTGCACATACCTAGGTATAAATTATGAAATGGCACTAAACCTAGGGTCTAAAGTGCAAGTGCAATATTTCATAACCTATGGAATGGAAATACTTCATAACCTAAGGTATAAATACCATATGGTATAGGCATTGTAGAATGGCATATGTGAAACTATGTATAAACCATGGTGTTAATTCTATATGGGCACAAAACTATATGGAATATTAACCTATTTCTATAGTCGTAAGAGCAGAGTATTATTAAACAGATGATATGGTGTTAAATCATGGTGAAGATACATATTACCAATTCTGATGGTGGCTATAATATATGTCACAAACCTTGTTATAAAGACTATGGTATGTGGGTTTAATGCAGGTTCAAAAAATAGTGGAGTTTGTTGATGCCACATGTATGTGCCATGACATTTGATATTCAAATGTCAAGAGCAGGTAAGAGTAGGTAAAGGTGCCACAAGTCAACAAATGAGAGTTCATGTGGCTGCACAACATATTTGGAGTACCACTTAGTCAATAGGCATTTACGAATGGCAAGGGACACCTATGATCCAGTCAGCTTGCCAACGAGCCATCGAAGGAGTGCAGTTGTTGATGGCATGTGGTGGATGCCAACGAGACGTCAGAGGAGTGTAGTTGTAGATGGCATGAGGTGGGTTACAATGAGCCATTTAAGGAGTGCAGTTGCCGATGGCATGAGGTGGATGCTAACGAGCCATCAGAGGAGGTATGCCGCGGGGGTTATATGCCACCATGCCATGGAGAGATGCCAACACACCATGAACAACTAATGTAATAAACCACTTAAAGCTACTTTAGGTGTAACCGTGGGCGTGATGGTTCGAAACTTTGGTAAAATGAATATGCAGAGGTTAAGAACAATATACCAACCATTGTTGTGCAAATAATTCAAAAACTAGGTATAAGATAATGTTTATGGTTGTTGAAGAGACGAGACCTCATTTGATGTTAGAGCTATTGACCAATGAAACTATAGGAGTTAGTTTTAAATTAAAGTCATCATGCACTAATAAAAGAATTAGTGATATAGTTTTGAAACTATATACATTATGTATCAATAACTGGGCCATTTCATTTGGCAACCACTTAAGTTGTTAAAAGAAATCATGCCAAACTTAGCATTAGTCCACCTTATAAATGCTTCAAGTGAAGAAGCATAAAGGGGGGAGTAGAAAGTTTCAACCTTGTGGAGAAGAATAAATTGCCAGTCTTGTAGAGAGGTCATTTTTTATCCAACCTTGGCGAGGAGAGGAAGAGGGGAATTCAGAAGCCCATCAAAATATTTTCTATTTCAGAGGCGAAACCTTTCAAGAAGGAGGCAAGCAAATCGATGGAGGAAGTTGCACTTCAGTTTCAAATGACAAGAGTTGAATGGAGCTTCAGAGTCAGAGTTTGGTTATATGCATGTAGATGCTCTTTTGAGTGTTTCTTGGCCATCCTTGGGCCTTTTCAAGAATGGAGATAGGCGTTGGAAAGCCGTGACAAAAGGATTTATTTCTATAGTAACTAGCAGTGCCTGCAAGCATAGACTAGTTGGTGAAATCTCATGTAAATAAACTCTTTGAAGCATTCCTAATAAAATGGTTGCACATTTGAAGCAGACACAGAGATGTAGTCTCGGAGGGACAAAATCCATCACCAATATTTCTTGTTGTTTGCACCTTTAAATGTTGTTGTTAATTCTTCACTTTCGGTTCTTTAATTTTGATTATTAACGTATAAACACCACTTAATTTTCCATTTTTACCCACACATGTACAACTTTAGTTCATTGGTGCATTTCCTCAAATAATCAATCTTGTAGATTTCAGATAAAAAAAAAATACCCATAAAAATGTTTTTGATGATAGATGTTACCTTTTCTTTGAAGGCTCTATTCTTAAGGAGGAAAGGAGCTGTACTAGCTCTTCATGTACCTTCCATGACATCTTGCATTGCTACCTTGTACTCTTTTTTCATCTACCTAGCTCTCTTCTACTCCATTGCTTGTCGTTGCTTCTTATCCTTCTACTAATACCTTTTCTTCTCTTGTTGTCGATGTTTTCCTTGCTACTATTGTTGTCCAACAACCCCTTTTCCTTTTTTTTTTGGAACCTTGAACTCTGTTTACCTAGGAAGTTGATCGTTCAAATTTTGTATTTTTGCTCTCTTCAAGCTTCACATATTTACACTACTCTTTACTAGACTTTCCTAGGTCATGTGTCAATGAAACTACCTCATTTTGTAGTTTCTCACAATAAGCTTCCTTCTCACTTAGCTGATTGGCTAACATCTCATTCAGTCTGCTAGCATCTTCTTGTTAAGCATTTAGATCAACTAATGTTTTTCTCAACCTTTCATTCTCAAGCTCATAAATTTTCAATTGTTCCTCTTGCTTGAGATTTTCCTCTAATAGGTCCTTGATCTCCTTTAGAGTAGAGATCATCTTCTTTCTAAAAATATCCATTCATCCAGATCATTTTCTTCATTATCAGAGGTGCTAGCTAACTCACCACAAATGTCTAGAATAATCTTCGTGTTTATGGAGTCTTCCATAGGTCCAAGGGGTATTCTATATTCATCACTTTCAGTGATACCCCTATTCTCTTCACAGGATATACTCTCTTCTCATTTAGAGGATCCCTCATTTGCTATTGCTACTAAATTGGGTCTATTTTCATTACAACTACTAGATGCATGACTATCTCTATCTTCAAGTGATTCACATGAACATCTAGATAATGAATGAATTATTTATTTACATTCATCACAAAGAAATTGCTTACCTTTTGAGCAACATGACCCTTCTTCTAACTCTTTAGCATCCTCTTGAGAGTGATGACTAGAAACTTGTGCATTAAGAGGAAGATCTTTTATCTTATCAGTGCCAACATCTACATGTTCTGGTTCACTTCTTGAGAAACAAGTCTATTTGGCATTCTCTTATGCCATATGGATGTCTCATCCACACAAAAATTGTAGCCTTCTAAAATTTCCCTTGTTGTCTCACAATTCCTTACTTTATTAATATCTAGGTTAGACAACCCTTTCATGATAACCTCCTTGGCTTTCTCATTCTACTCGCTCTTTTCTTCATTCATTATGAAGCACCATATATCAACAACCAAGGCCATTAAATAAGGTTCCATTATAACCTTCCAGAGTACATATTCTGATCCATTTAAAGATGGAACTCCTTTTGTTGTTAGCCAAATTCGATTAGCCATGAAGCAACTTGGCTCTGATACCAATCTTTGGAAACAATGTTAATACTGATAGGGGGTGAATCAATATTACGGCTAATTTTTAACTCTTTGTGACAATTTTCAGACTGAGAAAGCATCCATATAATCAATAACAACATATCATATGGATGCAATATGAAATCAACATACAAGCACACATCATGAACGTCATACATTTTAGACACAAGGTTTTACGTGGAAACCCTTTTGGGAAAAATCTGTCAAAATTGGTTGTTGTTACTGATATAAGATAAGAGAACCTACTCTATTACATAAATCTGTTTTGTGAGACACTACTTACAAGGAGTACCATCTCCATTTGATTTTTTACTAACAACCACTAGTAGGAAGCACCAACTCCCTCTTTTTGTAGAATCCTATCCAGCTTACTAGAAGCACCATGTGAAGCAACAACTTCACGGATTTGTTGCAAGCAACAACTTGCAATTCCTTGGATTTATGCAATCACCAACTTGCAGGAGGTCCAACCACCAATCCTTATCAAGCACCCAATAGAAATGGAAGCACCAACTTCATGTATGTAGGCTCCAACCCACACTCCACAAGGAACTCAATTCTCTCTATAATTCGCACTATACCCGATCTTAGGTTTGTTCTCTTCTCACTCTATAGCAACCTACTACTTTGCTCAACAACACTCACTCATCACAACCCATCGCAAAATTCTATTGTTCTCGACCCTTTGCGCTTCAACATCATACCTATTTCTTGACTTTATTCTCTCAACAACATCCTTCAGCACTCGATACTCTTCTATTCCATAGGGTCTCTCGGCCTCTCACACAACACGATCTCACTGAGTCGGCTTCCTCTGCACATACACCTTTGGCCTTTTGCACAACAACATAGACTCTCTCTCTCGTGGTCTCTTCCTTCTCCTTAGGCACTCTCATCCTTTCAAAGCAGTATAGGCTCATGTAGCCTGACACGCAGTAGCACACCCACAACACGGAGCTCTCCTCACACCTCTCACACAATAATGCTACTTTCCCCCACTTTTCTTAATGAAATTCACTTGTTTTATTCATCTATTTCACTTTACACAATGTTGTCTCTGATGTTTGTATCCACACCGCCCACTGTACCTCAACAAGTCTTTTCCATCCTAAATCCATACTTCCTAAGTGTACCTCAGCATGGATATTCCATTCTTTAGTTGCATCTGACTTGGTGTCTACCACTGCATTAAACATGAGAATGGGAATTGTAACAGCCCAGGTGAAAATTTCATGTAATAGAAGTTAAAGGAAAAATAATAATATGGTTAAGGGACACTTATTCCAAGCTGAATGTTTAGCAAAGATATCCTAGTGGACATCCTTGGATGTGTTTATGGCTAAAAGAAATTTGCAAAAGTAAAGACAAAGACATTAAAAGGGAAAAAGGGCATTTTTGGCACATTTATTTACGAAAATAATGGAAAATAGGAGAAACGTAAGGTGAAAGGTCATAGGTTGCATGTTAGGAGGAAAATGAAGGAAAATAATGGAAAATGAAGAAAATAGAGACCTCATTGATAAAAAGGCTTTCTAGGATTAGTTTGTAACCTTTTGTTAGTTCAGTTTTGGATCTTTCTCATTAATCTCTCTCTCTCTCTCTCTCATGGACTCAAAGTTTTCTTGGAGCGCTCTACCTTTGGAACAAGGAAGGGAAAGCAAGAAAAAGGGAATGAAGGAAAGAAATGAGAAAGAAAGAAAGAGGAGGATCAAGTAGCTTTAGCGGGAATACTTGAAGGTAACCTATTGCATGTGTGATTTCCTAACTAGTTTTGACATGCATGGCTTTGCATGTTGATGTATGGTTCTCATGCTTTCAGTGGCATGGTTTTGTCGAGTTATGATGGTGGTTTTCAACCTAGCCTTACCCTTTTCTAGATTCCATGGTGTGTTGGGATGTTGATCTCGGTTTTGACCTTTGGAATTTCTTGATGGATTTCAGAATCCGGGGCGGAGGTGGTCTCAAGGTTCATTCCCAAAGGCCTAGTAATCCCTTGACCAGTTTTAGCAGGATGCATGGTGAAGCCTGAGGGAGCTCTCTTGGGTTAGGGCCTAGTGATGCAGTATTGGATTGCGATAAAGCCTAAGAGACAAGGATATGGAAAATTGCTCAAGGATAGTGGTGGATTCTAGATGGTATTATAACTTTAGTTCAGTTTTGTGATCAAAGCACTGGTTTTGGGGTGATCACATTTTGGTGAGGTTTGACGTGGTTTAACTTCTTGACTTTCTTGGTTTTCATTGTTGGTTTACCCATGAGATCCCAAATTCATGCTTGGAATATGACATGAGGGTGATTGAATGAACGAAATATTTTGTTCAGCTATGTCTATGGTTAGGTGGTATGTGGAAGTCGCAAACATGGTCGAATTTCCCTATGTTTAATAAAATCTAAGTTATCTTGCTTTTGTACTTATTTATATGCGGATTTAATGGCTATTACCTCATTTTTATTTATATGGTTTTATGCTAGTTAAAAGCATGGTTAATTGATTGGTTTATGTCCTGATTATTTCATGTATTTACTTGTAATTGTTAAAATGATGGATGCAAGACATAAATGATGTCAGAACATTTCAAGGGAGAAGATGGTGATCCTTCTTGTCATGTCTCGCAAGATTTTTCAGTCATTCATGCTTTGTCCTGTATCCTAGACATGTAGATTATGTTGATGCCAAGTGTTTGATAGAATGTCAGTCTCAGTTGGGGATGGTCAGTCCTAGTCCTGAAGTTAGTTTTTAGTTTATTAGTCTTGACATCATGTGTTTAATGGATTATGGAAGTTACAACAAGTTCTAGGCAATGGCTGAAATTATCAGTTCGAAAGGTTCCTTAAATCTCCATGATGCTACCACAGGTCTATTGGAAATAGTCCTTGGACACAAGCATGTAGGCTTGCAGGAGTGTCTAAATATCCTTGGACATTGGAATGCCCATAACATGGGAGCATCCAGTGGTTTAATATCTTAAAAACTCAGTGGGACCTAAGGGCATGATACCTATTTGGTTGGGATTACTCCTAGGAGTGTTGTTTTTGATGTGGAAGGTATGTTTGATGATTTTTTGTTGATTCCACTTCCTTAAGGATACCTAGGAGTTTTAATAATGTCATAGTAGCCTCTTGTCCTATGTTTACCCTGGTTAGCTAGTTAGTTGGGTAGATATGTGAGGGGGGTTTTACAGAGTGGTATCAGAGCATGGTTCACCCCTCAGACTAGATGGGTTGTGTGTTGGTCATGCAATCATGTTGGTTGCACGTGTGTTAATCATCCTTTTGGTGACTAGTTACATATCATGGGTGACTAGTTACATGTTGTTATGATTTGCATACTATCAATGTACAATGACATGGTTTTTGTTTTCATGCATGTGGTCATGATATGTGTAGTTGATATGGTCATGCAATGATGACTAGACTCTAGTGAGAATGATGGATATATAGTTACATGCTTATGTGTTACATTTCTATATGTTTTCATGATTATATTGTACATATATCACACTGATTTGTTGATCTTACAAACAAGGTATCCTACTCGAAGTATACTAATGTATGTTGATTTATTGTGACTTGGTTTAGATGACATAGTATGCCTTCCAGGAAAGAGATCAAAATGGATAGCAAGATTGTAGACTACAAAGACTCTACTTATGACTCAAATGAGTAGTGTGATGTTGTACACTCCTCTGATTTAACAAACACATTGAGAAGCTTGATGGAAGAAATGAGGAGTTGTAATGTGGACAATGATAAAATCATGCAGGCACAAGAGAAAGAAGCAGAGATTAATGCAATACCCCTTCAAATTTTGTCATATTTACAGTTATAGCGACCACTTCGGATAAAACATGAGAAGGAGGAAAACAATAATGGGGCATATGGCAGTAGGTCTCATGGTGGTCATAGGTCTGATAGTGGTGACACAGTCAATAATGGTAGGTCCTTGGATACTCCAGACAGGTTCTTGTTTTGACAAGCATCATGTTTGTCATCATTATCATCCTTATAGGAGGAGTGATAAGGGATACTCTCTAGATGAATTTAAGAAAGAAAAGCCACCTACCTTTGATGGAGAGATGAATAAATCATAGGATGCAAAGGCATGGTTTCTTGGTATGAGGAAGTTCTTAAGATTGCATGATTATTCAGAAAACATGAAAGCAAGGAAAGCCACTTTTAGTATCAAAGTTAGAGAAGATATTTGGTGGCAAGATGTGAGGAATGTCAAAGGTATTTATGAGGATGAATTGACTTGGCATGATTTTGAGAGGCTCTTCAAGAAGAAGTATTTTTTGGAAAGGTACCATGATGACAAAACTAAGGATTTTTATGAGTTGCAGATGGGCTCCATGATAGACGATGAATATACTAGCAGGTTCTTAGAGTTGTTGAGATGTGTTCCTTACCTCAAGGAGGAGAAGGCAAAGGCTTAAAGATTCATTAGTGGACTGCCAGTAGCATATAGAGACTAGATTGAGTTCAATGAGACTAGATCATTAGAGGAGGCCATCCGAAAGTTGAAACATTGTTATGAGCAGTCGAAGTGCAAAGTTGAGCCTAAGTGTGACTTGAAAGGAAATGAGAAATTTAAAGGAAAATGGCCACCAAAGAAAGGAATACCTCAAGATGCAGGTGAGAAAGAAAATGCAGTCCTTTTAAATTAGTTCAAAACTAAGTTCAATACTGCTGAGAAGGGACATGGAGACCAACATAGAAGAGGCGATGATAGAGCACCATCTCAGTGTTGGATATGTGGCAAGGATCATCATAAGAGGGATTATCCATAGTATCAAGGTGGTAGACCCCAGAACTATAGTGCTCAGGAGGAACATACATTTGGTGATGTTGGTCATGGCATTCCTTGAATTTATGTAGGTGTGGACAACATGTAGGTAGATCATGAAGCATCTATCACTAAAATAGATGGTCAGATTTGTGATCAAGTTATTTCTATTTTGATTGATCCTGGATCTAACTATAGTTATATTAATCCTGACCTAGTGGATAAGTGTGGTTTGATAAAAGAAGTGCATGCATAATCTTGGTTGGTACAGTTTGCTACAGGTAGAGAGAAGAGATTTCAACATTGGGTAAGAACTTGTGCATTTGAGTTAAATGGTGTGCCTACAACAACACATTTGAATGTACTACCATTGGGCTCGTATAATATGATTTTGGCTATGGATTTGTTGTACCTTCATAGGACCAAGGTGGATTTCTTCGACAAGGCCATTGAGTGTGTGGATGATAGTGTAGAAAAGAGAATTTTGTAGGGAAATAAGAAGCCTACATTGGTGAGGATGGTTACCACTACGCAGACTAAGTGTAGTTGTAGAAATGGTTGTGTGATATTTGTAGTGCATATATCTAGTGATAAGGGAAAAGATGTTGAGAATGCAGAAATCTTAAAGAGGTATCCTATATTACAACAGTATCAGGACGTGTTTCCAACAGAGATTCTAGAGTTACCTCCTCACATGGAAGTAGATTTCTCTATTGAGTTGGTGCTATGGGCAACACCATCATCGAAGGCACCTTATAATATGAGTACTCTAGATCTAGTAGATTTGAAGTTGCAGTTAAATGAGATGCTTGACAAGGGATACACTAGGCCAAGTTTGTCTCCTTGTAGTGAACCAATGTTTCTTGTAAAGAAGAAGTATGTTACTCTTAGATTGTGCAATGATTACAGGTAGTTGAACAAGGTAGCAATCAAGAACAAGTACTCATTTCTAAGGATTGATGATTTGTTTGGTCAATTGATGGGAGCAACAATGTTCTCTAAGATTGACATGAGATCAAGACACCATCAGGTGCACATCAAGGAAGAGGATATCTACAAGAGTGCATTTAGGACCAAGTATGGGCATTATGAGTTTGTTATAGCCCATTCGGTTTGACTAATGCTCGAGCTACATTTATTTGTTTGATGAATAGTGTGTTGCATCATTATTTGGACAAGTTTGTTATTGTATTCATTGATGACATCTTGATATAATCCAAGAATGAGGAAGACCATGCCAAGCATATAACAATAGTGTTGATATTGCTAAGAGAGCATTAGTTGTATGATAAGCTTAGCAAGTGCATCTTCTTCGAGATAGAAGTGCATTACTTGGTGTTGGGTGTAGTTTTTGTACCTATTTCCTATAATTTCGTTCCCTAGTTTTGACCCTTTTCCCTCTAGACCAAAAGAACTTTACATGTTAACCACCTTTTTCCTTATTATGAACAAGATATTTTGCCATCATGTTATTTTTCCATTTTTTCTAGATATAATGATACAATATTCCTTTTTATGGCTAATTGAGGTGAGTATTGGAGAAGTCTTTTGAATCCTTTCTTTTTTTCAGGCGTTGACTGCAAGAATGAGGTTATGGAATGAACAACTGCTCCGATTGGTCTAAGAGAAAGATGAAACATATTGTTGTTACACTCTGTTTGTTGTTACATATCTTGTTGCTACACCATGATTGTAGTGTACCTAGGGGGGATAGTATGGGGTACAAAGGGAAGCACCCAAGGGAATAACATAATAATGGGTTGGGCCATAGTTAATAAATAAAGTGGTTAACCCGCATCATGTAAGGGACCACAAGTAGTTAGCAATAATGTAATAAGCCCATTATATTAGATATATGGTATTGAGAGAACCATGGTAATGAACCATGGGATTGTATGTATGAAGCCTATAGAGAGGCTAGAGATTCCCCATGGAGAGATCTGAAGGAATATTGTATGAACAAGCATATGGCTTGTGGAGTGTTCTCCTTCCTTAAGGAGTGATTATATGGTGTTACTCTACCATAAGGGTTTGATAAATAAAGAAGCATTTTCATGTTATATTATTATGTCGATCTTGTTGTTTCTTGGGTATATCTTCTTTATCATATAATTGTAGGACAAATCCATTCCAAGTGGTATCAGAGCACTTTCTTGGGCAAATGGATATATATATTATATATATATATATATATATATATATAATATATATATATATATATATATTGCAGGAATTTTTTGGGCAGCGAGTTTGTAGATGAGATATGAAAATTCTGGTGAAAAATTTGCAGAAACAAATAGTATATATAGATTATTTGCAAAAAAATACCCAAATTCAAAAAACAAATCAGCCAAATCAGAGTCCGGATGAGGGAGATATAGTTTATTTAAAAATACGCTATGTTGCCAAAAAAATTTGATGAAAATTCTTGGAAGGCGGATCTCTAGTTAATTTTTGTCATTTTTGTTGGGAATTTTGATGAAATAATTACATATCTAAGATACTATTGAAAAATTACCCAATTTCAAAAAAACAATCAGTCGAATTAGAGTCCGAATGAGGGAGATATCACTGATTTAAAATCAACTCTTTTTTCATAAAGTTTTATGACAGCGAGACAATTGCAGTGCAAATCTGAAATTCCAGTGTGCCTATATTGTGATTTCTATCACATAGGGAGATGCAGAAGGGTCATTCCATTTCCAAAAATAGGTCATAATAAGGATTCTATGAAATATTGGTCGAATCGTGGCAATTTTAAATTTTCGCCAAGTAAGTAATTTTTTCAAAATCCTATTCGTGGCTTCTAGCAAGATTTTTTTTACATGAAATGATGATAGCCCTACTATTGAAGAATTCATAGGAAGTCAAAAGTTCACATATGGGAAAAACTAGAAAGTTTTATTATGCCTTGGGCTGACAAATGAGGCTGTCATATGGTGGAGATCACTTGATAGCAAGAAGTTGTACAAACTTTCAGATGAAGAATTTGAAAATTTCCTTTTAGAAAAATGGTCTCATGCTGGAAAACAAGATAATGAGAAACATATGGGATTATTTTCTACTAGTATCTCCATATTACAGGTTCATGGATATTCAGAAGGAAAATATCATTGTGTCTATAAATCCTGGTTGTAAGAAAAATATTATAAATGTTAATTTGGGAAAAAAATTGCAAGTTCCAGCGAAACACATGGAAAACACAGGTTGATAATGCAGATGTTCAAGTTTATAAAGATTTGAAGATTTCTATGGATAAGTATGTATTCCATTCTGATTTTTATGCTTTAGATATGGCTAATGCGGATGTTGTTTTGGGATACCCTTGGATGGAATCTATTGGTACTATCAACATTAATGTGTAGAAGAAATTCTTGAAGCTCTGGTATAAAAACAAGAAAAATACGTTACAGGATATTTCCATCAATGAATAGGTAGAGTCCAAGGAGGCTGAAGGCGAAAATGTTATAGGTATTGATACATCAGATGAGGAATCTATGGTTGAAGTAATATTGGAATATGAGAAAAAACCGCAGGCACCACAACTTGTACCAGATACCAGTTAGGCTCCATTAGGTGGTGAATTAAAGAAAGATACACTGTTGGTTAAAACTTCAACATATCACCACCCACATCCCCCGGTAAGAAAAAAACCAACATGATGGCAACAAATTAGCCAGAAGGACAAGAACCCCCACATGATAGATAAAGAGGAGCAACGATTCACCCACAACACATCAACATAGAAGAGTCGCCAACATCAACTTCCATATCAAGTGAGCGAGGCACCAACTAGATCAAGGTTTCACCTTTCTCTTGGATCACTAGATGGACATGCATGGTACCAGTGGACTACTCTTTTGAGTAGATCTTATTATTTTTGTTCTTCTTATGTTTCAACGACAGAACATGTTTAAGGGGGGTGGAATGTAGTATACCTATGGGGGGTAGTACAGGGTATAAAGTGAGGTACCCAAGGAAATAATGTAATAATGGTATGGGCCATAGTTAATAAATAAAGTGGTTAACCCACATCATGTAAGGGACCAGATGTAGTTAGCAAAAATGTAATAATCCCATTGTATTAGATATATGATATTCAAAGAACCATGGCAATAACCAATGATATTGTATGTATGAGGCCTATATAGAGGTTAGAGACCCCCCATGGAGAGATGTGAAGGAATATTGTATGAATAAGAATATGGCTTGCGGAGTGTTCTCCTTCCTTAAGTAGTGATTGTATGGTGTCACCCTACCTTAAGGGTTTGATTAATAAAGAAGCATTTTCATGTCATATTATTGGGTCGATCTTGTTATTTCTTGGGTATATTTGATTTATCATTTATTTGCAAGCCAGGTCCATTCCAACGTTGTTGTGTCACCACGTTGCTGCTACACCCCGGGTGCCATTATGATATTGTTGTTATCTAGTGTTGTTGTTACATCCCAAACCATTACTTTACTGTAGGGTGTTGTTACATCGTAGCTATCAAAGCCGTGGGTACTATTCCACGCAATAGTTATTGGAAGTTATGAATTGTCTATTTAGAAAGTGAAAGATCCAAGTAGTTATGATTTTAAACGATGTATTTCAATAGAATTCGTATTTAAAATCTGGTTGTAACAATATTTATTTTATGATCACCATGAGGATCTCACGATTCTCATGACTAATCTATTCCTTATTTTTGGGTATGTAATTTCTGTAAGAAAAAATTAATCCCTCGGGCATGGGGGACGACATAGAGAGTATTGTTGTTTTGATCCTATAAATTTTAATTATTTTGAATATCAAAGACAATGTGGTGATGCTGTTGTTGTTTCCAAGTTGAATTCGAAAATAATTCCATGTTCATTCCCACACCCCTAATAGGGAGGAAGGTCCCTCCTCTTTAGAAGGGACTGTAGTGGTAGGGTAGCTGCATATTATTGTTCGTTTATTTTATTATTTGTATGGTTTCTTCTATTTCTATATAATTTGGAATATATCTACTTTAGTTCTAGATTTATGTTATTCTATTACAAAAATTTTCTTAGCAGTATGGTAGTTGACTAGCTGGTGTAGTTATCAGTACAGTGTGTGGCACGCATTTGCTCTGGTAATTGTGAAGTGTGATTCTCTTCCTGTAGAGTTTTTTAATTTAAGCATGAATTTTACTTTCTACAATTCACTCAACGACATTCTTTACTGTTGTCTATTTTCACTCTTGGCTATAGTATATCATCACAAATAGTGAAAACTGCATTGAAATAACATACCTACCTTGGGTTGATAATTAAATGGCTACAATGTTGGTCAATTAGGATTGATTAAAACAACACTACATTTGGGCGCCTTTTTTGGGGATGGCAGTTGATGATACAGTTAGCCAAGTTTTTTGTTTTATAGAGTGCTCCTGGTCCATAGTCATTGGGAGGTAAGACAAGAGGTAAGAACTTGTGCATCACTCTAACATACCTAGACAGGCTCACCACTATCGAGACTCAGACACTTATGGTGTGGATCAATACACATCGAGTCCATGTGTGTAGTTGTAGGAAATATAGAAATACCAAAAACACCCCCCACTCTAATTAGTCACAAGAAAAAAAGGTCATAAACAGGAAAAGAAGAGTGTAGATTTGAGAAGGAAAACATCTATCCATGAACTGATATCAAGAGAAGAAAAATAGCAATCAAGTTCTTAGAAGGACACAAGGAAAATAGGGCCAGAAAAAAGTTGTTACTCCCATAACAAGAATAGAATCCTTTGATTCCTTTGTCTCAAGACCATATCATTCTAAAGCTAGTGAGAACACTCCCAAGATTAAGCATCCAGTTTAGGAGGAATAAGGGGAAGCTAGTAATCAGGACCTTAGGGCCGAGGGACAAGGGGAAATTGAGGGAGAACATCATAATCCTGAAACAGGAGAGCATTTATTGGTTTATCAATATCCACATTCGGGCAATGCAGTGAAACAAATAGCCCTGAAACAACCTAAGCTACCAACTTCACCTACAAGACAATCACAAGAACGGTATGAATAACACCTGCTAAAACAAGGATCAAAAGGGTTAGCAATGGGGGACAACAATAACAACGACACTAAAATAGATGCTATTGTCACCACCTTTGAATTCCCAATTGGGGATATTAGAAGCGAGGCTCCCATGAAAAACATTCCTTTATCATCTCTACCATGTTTTCAATGAATGATTGTAGAAGATCCTAACACCTTCTTTTTTGAATTTGATATCTTGTGCAGACGTTATGACTATGTTTTAGATGGTCAAAAATTAAAATTATTTCTTACTACTCTAAAAAGAGCAGCCCTGAGATGGTTTGTAGGGTTAGGCTCTACTTCTATTCGAACATGGAGCAACATGAAGGAGATATTTTTATCAAAGTATCAAAATTATTGTAGAACTAGGGACCTAAGAGAGGAAGTATTCAGGATGACACAAAAGGAGGATGAGATCATGGAGGACTATGTGGAGCGATTTCATTACAATTTGTAGAGATTTAAACATAGTGATTTAGATCACGAGATCATGAAGACCATATTCAAAAGAGGAATGAGGGATGACTACCTTGATACCCTGAATCTATTAGGGAAATGGGACATATCTAACGAACCATTCACTGAAATCATAAAGCTCTATTTGAGATGCTCTTGAGGATCATCAAAGGGGAGAACCACAATCCGAGATTCGTTTGCCCGAATACAAAAATCTACAAGTAGAGGAGTAACTAGAGCATATATCAAGAATTTATTTGAAAACTTCAAAATCTACATCCTCGCCATTCTATTTGCCTAGTTAATGACAATAGAGATCAAGAACACACAAGGTGAAGCTGATACAGCTTTAGCTGTGTTCTATCCAAAATGTAGAAAGAAACACCCCTTGAGGGATTGTGAAATGAACAACATCATCTTGTGCAATATTTGTGAGCTAGAACATCCTATAGGTTAATGTCCTGAGCTTCCCAAACTGAAAGCAGTACTTAAATAATCGAGTGAAGAAGTTCAATACTCTTATTTCATCGTGACCAATAGACCATGGAATAATGCATATAATGCTCACCAATATCCATGGGAATACTCCTCTCCTTCTCCAACACAGTTTCCTTCACCCTCGTACTAGTGGTCCCCCTCTCCATCTATTCAATATCCTCCATCTCAATCGTATCCTTGGAATCAGAACTAGAGGGGAAATGCCCAAAGTCCAACTCCATCTGGATTACCAATGTAGTAGTAGCTACAATTGACCTCTTTCCAAACTCTTGTTCCTACACCGCTTGTGTGACCCAAATTAGCTCTGCAACCTAACCCTAACCAAAATAATAAAGCTGCCCAGAGCATAGAGGCTTCAACTACCTTCTGGACTTACCTTATCACTCCTGTTGGACTTAATGAAATTCAACTACAATCTGGTAAGGTGAATAAACCAAACCACTCAGCTATCATCACCGAGGATGAATGCGAGCCTTCTAGAGAAGGTACAAGAGATCTTGAGGTAGTTATTACACCTGTGATAGCGGATACAGAGTGGACTGGTACACCTATAACAACCAACCTGAGAGGAACTTTTAGTCCTGTAATAGCCAACTCGAGTAAGGATGATACGCCTGTAGCAGTTGTCTCAGCTATTATTACTTAGGATCTTATGTATCCTTAAATATTAATTGAGACTGGAATGAACTCACAACCCGAATCCAATTTCCTTAGGGAGTTAAAGACCTGCAGGTACAAATTCCTTTGCTACAAGCTCTTAAAGAAGTACTTATTTATGCCAAAACAATACGAAACTTGTGGATTAAGAAACCTGTAGGGAAGCCTAAGGACCTTACTACCATACATGTGATGGGGAAATTGTCCAAATTAATGACTTCTCAGCCTCTTCTAACCAAGTATAAGGATATAAGGAACCCTACGGTTACTGTTTATATTGACGGCCAACCCATAACTAATACATTAGTTTACCTTGGGGCAGCCATTAATGTAATGACAAAGGACCTCTTTACCACCCTGGGGCTACATGGAGTTAGGAACATGCCTACCATGCTTGAATTAGACTATAGGTCTGATGTTAAACCTGAGGGGGTATTAGAATATGTAGTAATCACAATATCTTCTAGGAGTTATCCGACTCATTTTCTTATCTTACAAACCAAATCCAATCTGGGGGGACATCCTTTGATTTTGTGGAGACCTTGGCTAGCCACTGTAGATAAGAAAAATTCCTTTTAGACAAATGGTCTCATGCTGGAAAACAAGATAATGAGAAACATATGGGGTTATTTTCTACTAGTATCTCCATATTACAAGTTCATGGATATTCAGAAGGAAAATATCATTGTGTCTATAAATCCTAGTTGTAAGAAAAATATTATAAATGTTAATTTGGGAAAAAAATTGCAAGTTCGAGCAAAACACATGGAAAACACAACTTGATAATGCGGATGTTCAAGTTTATAAAGATTTAAAGATTTCTATGGATAAGTATGTATTCCATTCTGATTTTTATGCTTCAGATATGGCTAATGTGGATGTTGTCTTGGGATACCCTTGGATGGAATCTATTGGTACTATCAACATTAATGTGTAGAAGAAATTCTTGAAGCTCTGGTATAAAAACAAGAAAAATACATTACAGGATATTTCCATCAATGAATAGGTAGAGTCCAAGGAGGCTGAAGGAGAAAATGTTATAGGTATTGATACATCAGATGAGGAATCTGTGGTTGAAGTAATATTGGAAGATGAGAAAAAACCACAGGCACCACAACTTGTACCAGATACCAATTAGGCTCCATTAGGTGGCGAATTAAAGAAAGATACACCGTTGGTTAAAACTTCAACATATCACCACCCACATCCCCGGTAAGAAAAAAACCAACATGATGGCAACAAATTACCCAAAAGGACAAGAACCCCCACATGATAGATAAAGAGGAGCGATGATTCACCCACAACACATCAACATAGAAGAGTTGCCAATGTCAACTTCCATCTCAAGTGAACGAGGCACCAACTAGATCGAGGTTTCACCTTTCTCTTGGATCGCTAGATGGACATGCATGGTACCAGTGGACTACTCTTTTGAGTAGATCTTATTATTTTTGTTCTTCTTATGTTTTAGCGACAAAACATGTTTAAGGGGGGTGGAATGTAGTATACCTAGGGGGGGTAGGGTACAAAGTGAGGTACCCAAGGAAATAATGTAATAATGGTATGGGCCATAGTTAATAAATAAAGTAGTTAACCCACATCTAAGGGACCACATGTAGTTAGCAATAATGTAATAATCCCATTGTATTAGATATACGATATTCAAAGAACCATGGCAATGACCAATGATATTGTATGCATGAGGCCTATATAGAGGTTAGAGACCCCCCATGGAGAGATGTGAAGGAATATTGTATGAACAAGAATATGGCTTACAGAGTGTTCTCCTTCCTTAAGTAGTGATTGTATGGTGTCACCCTACCTTAAGGGTTTGATCAATAAAGAAGCATTTTCATGTTATATTATTGGGTCGATCTTGTTATTTCTTGGGTATATTTGATTTATCATTTATTTGCAAGCCAGGTCCATTCCAACATTGTTGTTATAGACATTGTTGTTGCACCACGTTGCTGCTACACCCCGGGTGCTATTATGAGATTGTTGTTATCTAGTGTTGTTGTTACATCCCAAACCATTACTTTACTGTAGGGTGTTGTTACATCGTAGCTATCAAAGCCGTGGGTACTATTCCACGCAACAGTTATTGGAAGTTATGAATTGTCTATTTAGAAAGTGAAAGATCCAAGTAGTTATGATTTTAAACGATGTATTTCAATGGAATTCGTATTAAAAATCTGGTTGTAAAATTTTTTATTTTATGATCACCACGAGGTTCTCACGATTCTCATGATTGATCTATTCCTTATTTTTGGGTATGTAATTTCTATAAGAAAAAATTAATCCCTCAGGCTTGGGGGACGACATAGAGAGTACTGTTGTTTTGATCCTATAAATTTTAATTATTTTGAATATCAAAGACAATGTGGTGATGTTGTTGTTGTTTCCATGTTAAATTCTAAAATAATTCCATGTTCATTCCCACACCCCTAATAGGGAGGAAGGTCCCTCCTCTTTAGAAGGGATTGTAGTGGTAGGGTAGCTGCATATGTTCGTTTATTTTATTATTTGTATGGTTTCTTCTATTGCTATATAATTTGGAATATATCTACTTCAGTTCCAGATTTATGTTATTCTATTACAAAAAGTTGCGTTCCAGATTTATGTTATTCTATTACAAAAATTTGCTTAGCAGTATGGTAGTTGACTAGTTGGTGTAGTTATCAGTACAGTGTGTGGCATGCATTTGCTCTGGTAATTGTGAAGTGTGATTCTCTTTTTGTAGAGTTTTTTAATTTATGCATGAATTTTACTTTCTACAATTCACTCAGCGACATTGTTTATTGTTTTCTATTTTCACTCTTGGCTATAGTATATCATCACAAATAGTGAAAACTGCATTGAAATAACATACCTACCCTGGGTTGATAATTAAATGGCTATGATGTTGGTCAATTAGGATTGATTAAAACAACACTACATTTGGGCGCCTTTTTTAGGGATGGCAGTTGATGATACAGTTAGCCAAGTTTTTTGTTTCATAGAGTGCTCCTAGTCCATAGTCATTGGGAGGTAAGACAAGAGGTAAGAACTTGTGCATCGCTCTAACATACCTAGACAGGCTCACCACTATCGAGATTCAGACACTTATGGTGTGGATCAATACACATCGAGTCCATGTGTGTAGTTGTAGGAATTATAGAAATACCAAAAACACCCCCCACTCTAATTAGTCACAAGAAAAACAGGTCATAAAAAGGAAAAGAAGAGTGTAGATTTGAGAAGGAAAACATCTATCCATGAACTGATCTCAAGAGAAGAAAAATAGCAATCAAGTTCTTAGAAGGACACAACAAAAATAGGGCCAGCAAAAATTTGTTATTCCCATAACAAGAATAGAAGCCTTTGATTCCTCTGTCTCAAGACCATATCATTCTAAAGCTTGTGAGAACACTCCCAAGACTAAGCATCCAATTTAGGAGGAACAAGGGGAAGCTAGTAATCAGGACCTTAGGGCTGAGGGACAAGGGGAAATTGAGGGAGAACATCATAATCCCGAAACAGGAGAGAATTTATTGGTTTATCATATCCATATTCGAGCAATGCAGTGAAACAAATAGACCTGAAACAACTTGAGCTACCAACTTCACCTACGAGACAATCACAAGAACGGTATGAATAACACCTGCTACAACAAGGATCAAAAGGGTTAGCAATGGGGGACAACAATAACAACAACACTAAAATAGATGGTATTGTCACCACCTTTGAATTCCCAATTGTGGATATCAGAAGCGAGGCTCCCATGAAAAACATTCCTTTATCATCTCTACCATGTTTTCAATGAATGATTGTAGAAGATCGTAACACCTTCTTTTTTGAATTTGATGTCTTGTGCAGAAGTTATGACTATGTTTCAGATGCTCAAAAATTAAAATTATTTCTTGCTACTCTAAAAAGAGAAGCCCTAAGATGGTTTGTGGGGTTAGTCTCTACTTCTATTCGAACATGGAGCAACATGAAGGAGATATTTTTATCAAAGTATCAAAATTATTGTAGAACTAGGGACCTAAGAGAGGAAGTATTCAGGATGACACAAAAGGGGGATGAGATCCTGGAGGACTATGTGGAGCAATTTCATTACAATTTGTAGAGATTTAAACATAGTGATTTAGATCACGAGATCATGAAGACCGTATTCAAAAGAGGAATAAGGGATGACTACCTTGATACCTTGAATCTATTAGGGAAATGGGACATATCTAACGAACCATTCACTAAAATCATAAAGCTCTGTTTGAGATGCTCTAGAGGATCATCAAAGGGGAGAACCACAATCCGAGATTCCTTTGCCCGAATACAAAAATCTACAAGTAGAGGAGTAACTAGAGCATATATCAAGAATTTATTTGAAAACTTAAAAATCTACATCCTCACCAGTCTATTTGCCTAGTTAATGACAATAGAGATCAAGAAGACACAAGGAGAATTTGATACAGCTTTAGCTATGTTCTATCCAAAACGTAGAAAGAAACACCCCTTGAGGGATTGTGAAATGAACAGCATCAGCTTGTGCAATATTTGTGAGCTAGAACATCCTATAGGTTAATGTCCTGAGCTTCGTAAACTGAAAGCAGTACTTAGATAATCGAGTGAAGAATTCAGTACTCTTATTTCATCATGACCAAGAGACCATGGAATAATGCATATAACGCTCAAAAATATCCATGGGAATACTCCTCTCCTTCTCCAATGCAGTTTCCTTCACCCTCGAACTAGTGGTCCCCCTCTCCATCTATTCAATATCCTCCATCTCAATCGTATCCTTGGAATCAGAACTAGAGGGGGAATGCCCAAAGTCCAACTCCATCTGGATTACCAATGTAGTAGTAGCTACAATTTACCTCTTTCCGAACTCTTGTTCCTACACCACTTGTGTGACCCAAATTAGCTGTGCAACCTAACCCTAACCAAAATAATAAAGCTGCCCAGAGCATAGAGGCTTCAACTACCTTCTGGACTTACCTTATCACTCCTATTGGACTTAATGAAATTCAACTACAATCAGGTAAGGTGAATAAACCAAACCACTCAGTTATCATCACCGAGGACGAATGCGAGCCTTCCAGAGAAGGTACAAGAGATATTGAGGTAGTTATTACACCTGTGATAGTGGATACAGAGTGGAATGGTACACCTATAACAACCAACGAGAGAGGAACTTTTAGTCCTGTAATAGCCAACTCGAGTAAGGATGATACACCTGTAGCAGTTGTCTTAGCTATTATTACTTAGGATCTTATGTATCCTTAAAGATTAATTGAGACTGGAATGACCTCACAACCCGAATCCAATTTCCTTAGGGAGTTAAAGACCTACAGGTACAAATTCCTCTACTACAAGCTCTTAAAGAAGTACTTATTTATGCCAAAACAATACGAAACTTGTGGATTAAGAAACCTGGAGGGAAGCCTAAGGACCTTACTACCATACACATGATGGGGAAATTGTCCAAATTAATGACTTCTCAGCCTCTTCTAACCAAGTATAACGATATAAGGAACCCTACGGTTACTGTTTATATTGACGACCAACCCATAACTAATACATTAGTTTACCTTGGGGTAGCCATTAATGTAATGACAAAGGACCTCTTTACCACCCTAGGGCTACATGGAGTTAGGAACATGCCTATCGTGCTTGAATTAGACTATAGGTCTGATGTTAAACCTGAGGGGGTATTAGAATACGTAGTAATCACAATATCTTCTAGGAGTTATCCGGCTGATTTTCTTATCTTACAAACCAAGTCCAATATGGGGGGACATCCTTTGATTTTGTGGAGACCTTGGCTAGCCACTGTAGATGCATTTACAAGATGCAGATCTATATCTATGATGATCTCAGATGGCCAGGCTACAAGGAAACTTACCTTTACCCCCCAAAAAAACCAAATATGGATTTCAAAAATCCTTGGTGGGATGAATTTGAACCCGAATCAGATCTTTCCCTACCGCTCCTCACTATGGGAAAAGCCCAGTATTTCAAGGATGAGACAAAAGATGATATCACTAGCATATTTATTAGTAACTTACTTTTTGTCACTTCTATTAAAAAGTCAAAGGAGGAAGAGGAGGTAGATGATGTAAACTTTGAAGAAATGAGAACCACTCCACATAATGACAGGAGTCTAGTTGAAATAGAACCAGGAAAGTATTTGAATATTAATTCCAACCTGAGTGTTGTACAAAATAAATTGATGCTACATCTTTTATAGAAATACAAAAAAGAATTTGCATGGGACTACACGAATATGAAAGTGATTCATCCCAGCCTCTGCACTCACCACATTTATTTGAAAGATGGTTGAAAATGAATTAGATAACCGTAGCGCCGCATGAACCCTGCACTAAATAAGGTAGTGAAGGAAGAATTACAAAAGGTCCTCAATGCTAATTTTATTTATCCAATATCTGATAGTTAGCGGGTGTCTTTGCTTTTCATTATTCCTAAGAAGAATGACAAGTGGAGATTCTGTATGGATTACAATGAACTTAATAAAGCCACTCAAAAGGACCATTTTCCTTTACCATTTATAGATCAGGTTCTTGATTGCTATGAAACCAGCTCACAAAAAGATAGAAAAGATAGATCAACACCTTATAAACAAGCCTCTTCAAGGGGTCAATCTCCTTTACATTATAGAAATGAACAATTCTTAGATGATACAAATGACAAGACCTCCTCTCTATATATAGGAGTCTAAGGGGTCATAATATAATTAGAGCTGACATAAAAATAATAATGTAAGGGCATAATAATAACAATAGTGGGTTTCTATGGGGCACAATAATAACAATATGGCGGCTACATGGGCATAACAATATAATAAGGGGGTTCTAGTAATAACAATAAGGAGTTACACTAGTAGTATAGGGACCTAACACACCCCTCTCCTTCAAAATGTGTTGTCCTCAATGCTTGAGTAGCTCTTGATGCTTCTGTATAAAATTCTTGTCCTCTCGTGTGAAATCTTCAATGGCTAAGTTCTTCCACTTGATGAGATACTCTGAAATTGATCGATTTCATAGCTTTCAGGTTCTTGTTTCTGTGACTGCTCCAGGTTCCAAAATGATTTTTCCTTCCTCATCAAGTTTTGGCAATATTGTTTGAACTAGGATCTTTTGCAACTTTTGTATGAGTGGCCACGCTACTTCATCCTTCTTCCATTCATCCTTCGCTTTGTTTATCCAATCTAGTTGGATAATAGAAATAGCACAAAACAATGCTTGCACATCCTAATCCTTTCTTGAGGGTGCATCTGCAACAATGTTTTGCTTCCATTTTTTGTAGATGATTTCAAAGTCATAACCCAACATATTTGTGACCCATTTCTTCTGCTCTTCTAAAGATAATCTTTGTTCTAAAAAGTATTTAAGACTATCATTATATGTTTGTACCTTGAAGTGTCTTCCCATTAGGTAGGGTCGCCATTTCTTAAGTGCATGTAGTATTGCCAACATTTCCTTCTCATAAATATCTTTCTTGAGATGTAGTCATAAAAATACCCAATCACCTACATCAAAACTTCTTTCACTGCAATGTTGATATGCCTATTGTTTCATTCGATTCTGCACCAAAGTGATGTTATCCTTTAAAAGTTGGAGAACTTGTCGTTGATGCTCGATGTGATCTTTCACTTGTTGAATCCTTTTCTTCTTGTTATGTCCTTCTATCTTGAGAGTTTGAGGAGTGGTAATTTCTTCCATGCATTACAAGATATGGTCAGATTCATTTCTTAATGCTCAATGTGATCTTTCACTTCTTGAACATTTTTCTTCTTGATATGCTCTTCTATCTTGATAGTTTGAGGAGTGGTAACTCCGGCCAATGCATTACAAGATATGGTTGGATTCGTTTCTTTTTTCTCGATGTGATCTTTCACTTCTTGAACCTTTTTATTCTTCATATGTCCTTCTATCTTTAGAGTTTGAGGAGTGGTAATTCTTACCAATGGTTTACAGGATATGGTTAGATTCATTTCTTCTTTCTCTGGGGTTGGTTCCTAGTATATATCCTCTTCTTTTGATGTTTCTTGGTCCTTTTCTTTCTCATCTTCATAATTTATGTAAAATAATTTCTTCTCAGCTCACTTATGACCTTTAATGTATTTGTTATCACAATTATAACAAAGCCCTTTTTCTCTTTTTTCTTCCAATTGTTGTGGTGTAACCCTTGTAGGTTGTGGAAGGTTAAGAGAAACAACACTTGCATCTTTATAGTTGGGAGGGGTATACTTCCTTGTTGCCATAATTTTGCTTCAAACATTGTGACAAAGCCCTCTTGCTCTTTTTTCTTCCAATTCTTGTGGTGTTGCTCTAAAGAAGGTTTTTCTCTTCGTATCCTCTTAATGTGATATCATTTCCTCCATGAAAATTGACCACGTAACAAGTTCTTTATGAGAACAAAGCCTTTTATACCATAAAAATTGATCAACTTCTAAATATGAAGATGCAACACATAACTTTTGTAACAATGGTACACCATGTAGATCAAAATATTGCTCCATCTATAGTAGCCAATTTACTGGATCCTTGCCATCAAACTTTCTTATATCGCCTTTTCTTGATTTTAGGAGCTTGATCTTGAAATCACTGTAACCCTGTAATTTCAAATGTCCATGTTCTAAAATTTCTTTACGCGGTAGTTCTTTGCATCCTCTTTCCAATGCCACCAGTCTACTCGAATTTGGATTCTCCAAGAAAGAGTTATGCACACTCTCCCAAGATGACCTAATTATATACCTTTTTAAAAGAGGAAACTTGTATGAAGTGCCACGTATCACGGTTTTGACCTTTGGGTCTGAAAAATATAAACATATAACTAAAATTTGTCCTCTTTCTGTAACTTCTTACGACATTTCAATCTGATTCTCAAAACAAAAGTTATGATGATTTTCCCCTGGTCACTTGTTTGTAATGTAATTTGAGAGTCTGCAAAAACACCAACGTCCTCAGATCATATCTCCGCAAATATAGTGAGACAAGATTTGAAATTTGGACCTAATGTTCAACATGATTTCGTCTCAAATGTGTTTTGTTCTTAGCTTCTGAAACAGCATAGAAGAAAAACGTAGCGAAAATGCCACAATGACCTATTTGGGGCAACGAAACCCTTGAATCCAAAGCTCTGATACCAAATGTTATCAAACAAGCTCACAAAAGGATAGAAAAGATAGATCAACGGCTTAGAAATAATCCTCTTCAAGGGGGCAACCTCCTTTACATTACACAGATGAACAATTCTTAGATGATACAAATGACAAGACCTCCTTTCTATATGTAGGAGTCTAAGGGGTCATAATATAATCAAAGCCAACATAAAAATAATAATGTAAGGGCATAACAATAACAATAGTGGGTTTCTATGGGGCACAATAATAACAATATGGGGACTACATGGGCATAACAATATAATAAGGGGGTTCTACTAATAACAATAAGGGGTTACACTAATATTATAGGGACCTAACATTGACACCCTTTCTGGGAAAATGTTCTTTTCATTTTTAGATGGGTTGAGTGGCGACAACGAGATACAGATTTCCTAGAAGATAAGGATAAAATAACCTTTACATTCCCTTGGGGAAATTTTGCATACAGAGTACTCCCTTTTGGACTCTGCAATGCGCCAGCAATTTGTTAGAGGGAAATACTGGGAATTTTTTCTAATTTGTTGAATGACTGCCTTGAAATCATCATGGATGAATTTATACCTTATGGTGATGCTTTTGAAACAACATTAGCCAATTTAGAAAAAGTGTTGGAACAATGTATATGGACTAATGCTTCCCTAAGCCCTGATAAATGTCACATGATGATCATTGAAGGGATAGTGCTAGGACACTTCATCTATGCTATGAGAATCAAGGTAGACCTTACTAAAATAGAGGTAATTCTGAAAATTGCAACTCCCAAGATGCAAAAAGAGGTATGTAGTTTCTTGGGACATGTAGGGTGTTACAAAAGGTTTATAGAGAATTTTTCAAAAACTGCATCGCCTCTGTTCTCATTACTTATGAAAGATGTGGAATTTGTATGGATAGGAAAGTGTGAGCAGGCCTTTTTGAAGCTGAAATGTTGCGTATTAGCAGCTCCTATTTTATGTGGACCTAATTGGAAACTACCATTTCACATAGCTACATATGCATTTGATATTGTTGTAGGTGTTTTTTTGGGCCAGCTGGAGGATAGGAAACTGTTCATGGTGTTAGATATGCCAACATTCAGGGGATCACCCCTGTATGAAGTCCCAATTAGACCTCACACTGTTTGGTGTGGGAGTCCCATCCGGTATGATGGCCTGATTTCCATTATCTTAAATATTTGCCTCAGCTCTTCCTTGTCAGCACAGGAAAGTGGTATGCTTTGTCTTCGAGTAGTGAGGTTCACGTGCGTGGTGATTGCTAGTGTACTTGTGTCAATGGTTCTTTCACTGTAGAGGGAGAGGGTGGGAATGAGTCCCAAGTTAGATGGGAGGAATCCTCAACTCTGTTAGGAACAAACAACACAACAAGACATGCACAACGTCTGGAAGAGTAGTCCACATAGATGTGGTAGTCACAACACACAAGGAAAGATAACTCGTACAACACACAGTGGAGGAGTCTATGCGAGTGTGATGATTGTTATAGCAAGTTTACATGAAAGGCCTATCTGATGTCCAGGGAGGCAACCGACATAGGAAGGATAGTGTTAATAGCTCATACAACACATTTTCATTAATATATATGTATTACAACAAGTGAATGAGTTCAAGTGTTAAACACAAGTTAAAGAAACATACATTACAAGTATTCAAGATCAGTCTTACAACAGTTAGAACACATGTGTGAAAATGTGATGGCTTGTTAGAAGGCTTATGAATTAAGCAAAAGTTCTAAGATACATCTTTACACCATACATCACTAACCCCATGGGTGGGGCGTTGGAGCCACCACTTACTCCTCAAAGAAAATATTACAGACTCTCAAGGCTATGTGGGAGGAGCTGAGGTGAAAAAGTCCTTTGCATGTACAAATGAGTGGGTATTCATAGCCAAGGTTGAAACTGACCCTTGTGGTTGTTCAACTTCCATCATGACTGTTTGACTTCCATGGCCTTTCAACTTCACATGACTCTTCATATGACAAGTGGGTCTCTTGGAATTCCATGTTACATTATATTGATTAACAGTATGGCCCACAATAGAGATGTGGATGACATGACTGATGACAGGACTCAACATGATAGTGATGGTACATTCGTGTTGTTGTTGGTGTGCACGTCGAGATGAAGTGTTCCTAGGTTATGGATCTCCTAATGGTGTGTCACAACTTCACCTCCGCATGGAAAAGTGCGGGGAGTCTTCAATGGTCATTGGGTTCGCTTGATGTTGCATTTGCACATTGCTCCTTGCTTGCATGTTGGCATGTTTGACAGGTTCACCCGTTCACGAAAAGTGCATGCTTGTTCATTCGTGAACACATCCTTGCATGTTCGTACGTCCTCCCATATGCGAACATATCTTTGCATGATCATCTGTTCATGATCACCTGTCTTTGCATGTATCATTTGTTATTCTATTGGCGAACATGTCCTTCTACATGTACTCCCTTTGTTCATCCCATCCGTCATTGCACCATGTTTGTTTGTATACCTATATATGTAATCACTCATGATGAGATGACATCAAATACATAAACCTCCTAGTCTACCATGATGCATGATTTTTTCGGATGCAAGTGACTGGGAGAGGAGACAAGTTTACAACTTGTGACCTAGGATGGAGGCTCCGGGCACTGCTGGCAAAAACTGCGCAGAAGTCACTGGCTGATGGAGACAAGAAATCCGGATCGAGAGTGACTATTCAAGGGGTCTGGCTCAGTTAGAGGTAAAAATTGTGTAGTTTTTAAGAGAAGTAGTCTAGGCTGCAGGAAGCTTGGGCAGACAAAATTTGCACAATTTTTGGAAGGAGTGGGCAGCGAGAGCCTAGCAACCAAAACTATGCAATTCCCAAAGGGAACTAGCAGCTAGCTGTTGGGACCTTGGCAGCAAAAACTGTGAAATTCCTGGAGGTAACTGACAGTCAGTTCCTGGTACATTGGTAACAAAATTTATGTAATTCCTAGAGCGAACTAACAGTTAGCTGCTGGAGCTTGGTAGCAAAAACTGCACAATTCCTAGAGGAAACTGGCAGTCAGCTGCTAGGAGCTACTAGCGGGGAAAACTACGCCAATGCTAGGAGGCTAGCTTGCTAATCACCATTGCACAGTTTTTGAGCTCAGCAGGCTATTGGGAAGCAGAGGGCTTGTTCATGAAAACTTCGCAGTTTTCCAGGTGAGTAGCCAGTTGACTCACTAGATGGCTGGCTGGATGGAAACATTGCACAAATTTCTGAGGGAGACAAGGATGGGCACTAGGTTTTTGTCTGTCATTTCTATGCAATTTTCTCAGTTAGTGGAGTGAGCAATGTTTGCAGCATTTGTGCAACATTTTAGGGGAATCAATCCGGGGATGACTGCCGAGTCAAATTCTCTGGTTGGCCAACAAGGAGGTTGATTGATCTACTTGGGTGTAGCACAACTTGAAATGGATTTCTTGGTGTTTCTATGTTGTTCTAGGTGATAATCGATCAATTCAATGGAGGGGTGAAGGTCCGGTTATCAAAGGGGAGTCCGGTCATCATAACTTCAACAAAATGGCTAAGTGTGTGAACGAGTGAAAAGGTGCATATGTGATCTTGCAAACACACACTTACATGACTTGACAACAAGACGACTCAAACCATCTAGACACACATGCTCAAAATGACTGACTAATGGTGTGAGCAAAAAGTGCAACGCTTGTGATTGATCATTGGACAACCACGATGATGCTTACGCAACAATGTGTGTGACTCCTTGTGTGAGCGGGATGGACATTTACATAGTGAACACAACAAGTACACATGAAGCAAAGACCTTGTGTATGACCAGAACATGGTCACAATCATGACATTAACATCAAAATGAAAATTTATCGGTGGAATGATCAAGAAATATGGGTGCGAAGACTCAGACAAGCTCATGGAGTGAACCCAAGTGTGTGCAGTCATCAAGTAAAACTCTCAAAGGAGGCTTTGAAATTGGATGCAGGCCAAAATTTTAGAGGTTCTTACACCCACTACAATAGAAACCCTATGTTATTTATTACATAAGCAAGAATTTGACTCTGGCTAAGCTCAACTACATAGTGGCCAAGAAATAATTCCTAGCAGTAATGCATGCCATCAACAAGTTTCGACATTATATTACTGGGTATCAAGTATTTGTACACATTAACCACTATTTCATTCACTTTTTAATGAATAAGCTAATTACCAATGGTAGAATTACACACTGGTTATTGTTGTTATAGGAATTTGATATCACAATTGTAGATAAACCTGGAAAAGATAATGCAGTAGTTGACTTTCTTTCTAGGTTAACTATTAATGACAATTTCATTCCTATTGAGGATTCGTTCCTTGACGAGTATCTCTTTTCTATTTCTACTCACTCACCATGGTATGCAGATATGGCCAATTATCTTGCTACAGGAAAGTTTCCACAATACTTATCCTATAATGAAAAGAGAAAAATCATACAGCAGTATTCTTGGATAGAGGGGAATCTCTATCACACTAGACTAGATTTTCAGATGAGATGTTGTGTTAGGGAAGATGAGATCTTTGACATCCTTAAGGCTTGTCACGAGAAACCTTGTGGAGCATACTTCAAAGACAAGCCGACACGATAGAAAGTCCTCCCAATAGGATATTATTGGCCAACAATATTTTAGGATGCTAAGAAGTTCATGAAAGGGTGCAATAGATTCCAGAGCATGGGCCAACCACTGCAATCAGATGAGATGTCGTTATAGCCTCAAATAGTCTTAGAAGCATTTGAGAAATGGGCCTTATATTTTGTGGGACCAATTAATCCTTCATCTAGACAAAATTCCTGCATCTTCGTCTACACCAACTATGTCACAAAATGGGTTGAGGCAGAAACAATAACCAGAGCCACGGAGCAGGTTGTTTTATACTTCCTTTTTGAAGACATCTTTGTCTATTTCGAGATACCCAAGGAGATAGTGATAGATGGAGGTCCCAAATTTACATCTCACTTTATCCAAAAGCTGGTTGAAAAATATAAAATCTGTCATTGAATCACGTCATCTTATCAGGCACAAGCAAATGGCCAAGTGGAAAGCACCAACAAAGTCATTGAGTGGATTCTTACTAAGACTATGGCTAGTCACTGAAGGAATTGGGCTGATAAACTTCCAGAAGTGTTGTGGGCATATAGAAACACATGGAGGAATACTACATGATTCTCACCATACGAAATTGTGTATGGTAAAAATCCCTTATTCCCTATTGAGTTCGAAATCAAGACATTGAGAACAACATTGCAGGTGAATTTGGATCTAGCTACAACACAAAATCAAAGGTTGAACTAGCTCAATGAATTGGAGGAGAAATGACTGGCTGATGTCTAGCAAACAGAGATTGCCCAGTAGTAGAGAGCTAAGTGGCATGATAGGCTTATCAAAAATAAGAAATTTTAGAAGGGAGATTGGGCTCTCTTATACAATTCGATATTCAAGGACTTCCAGGGTAAGCTCTACACCAGATGGCTAGGTCCCTATGAGGTAGATGCAATATTTGACAATGGGACTATGAATTTGTTTACCATTGATAGTGCAAAGACACCATTGCTTGCTAATGGGCACCGTCTTCATTTATATCATAAACCTGCTTCAAGGGATTCATTTGTTCACATTGTCACACATTCGAACCTTCAGATTATAGGAGTAGGGGGAAACCCCCCTGTACTGCCAAAATTCTAAATTTTCAATAAGTGTATCAACTGAAAACCAACCTTTGTTGGTGGCTGTTACACATTCCAGAAAAAAATAAAAACAAGTAAATAAATAATGAAAATAATCTGGTCGTGGAAACCTCTTTTCGGGCCACAAGAAGACAATTTTTGTAACAATTGAAAACCACTATGTGGCGGCTGTTACACACTTTTATTGAAACAACATTTGTTATTTCAAGCATATCTTACAATAATGTTGTTACATGTCTATTTTTAGCTCTCTATTTTTATCTTTTGCGGAAACTAATAACGCATGCCAATCGTCTTGGTTGTTACGCCTATAACAGCCAACGACTTCTAAAAATGATCCAAGTAAATTATCTATCAAAATATACAACATGAATCACCAAGACTCAGGAGCGATTTCCATGACTGTCGAAATTAATTTCACGCACCTCATCACCCATGTCTTCTCTCCACGTCATACTAGGTAAGTCATGAAACAGTAATATCGCTATCCTCTTTTATTTAGTAATTATGGAAATTTAATGTGATATCCTTTTGACGGCTAAGGATGGCCATCACATTTAAGTTAAGGGGAGGAAGAATTACATCATGCATGACCTATGAGCATTTAAACCAAAACTAAAGTATAATGATCTCATAATCATTATCATTTAATGATCGATCATGGTGAAAAAGGGAATTGTGCCTCAGACCAAAGCTTCCATAACTTAACATTAATGAGGAAATGATATTGTGTAGTATGAACCCTGATTTGAAATCCCTTCCTTTAACCTCACCGCATCACCCTACCATTACCCACTACTGAAACGTTGCATCCTCATTCATAACACTCAAAAAAAAGTGGAGGAGGATAGTTTGCAGAGCCATAACAACTGAGAATTGTGCCGATTACTTAAGAATTTCTCAAAGAGAATAAGAGAAGAGAACAATGTTGCAACAGTGTAGCAATGGCTAGGGCAGTAATGTGACATGAACTTCGGTCAAATGAGGCATTGAAAAACTATCCTAAAGCATGCCCAATTTTCAAGGATGTAGGTTGGTTTGAGCTTTTCCAAAGGCTGGAGGGATGAGACAAAGAAATTATTATGGAATTTGCTAACAATTTGAAGAGGAATCAAGCAGAGGTCAAGGGATTGTAGCTGGAAGTTATAGTGGATGTAACTACTCACATGACGGAATTTCCAATAGAGGGCAAGAGGTGGTTCAATACAAAAATCAATAACCCCTCTTCGAAGGAGGATTTTCTCTAAGGATAAGAACAACTAGTAAAGAGAGGAAGAGGAATTGACATGTTGTTGCTTCCCCAAACATGGGAAGATGTTTCCCTTTACCTCATTAAGTATATCACTTGTGAGGGAATGGAAAAAATTGTATTTAATTGTCACTTCCATTTCTAAATCACCTCCAACATCAACAAATGATAAACCTCCAGTATTTTCTACTGGAGAATATCAGGCATATGGCTGTTGCCATAAAGACAATTGCACACCTAGAGAACTGCACCACAAACCACAACCTCATCAAGTTAATTATGTTAGACACCCTAAGTCACCAGGGCAAGAGTTGGGATGAATTCATGAGGAATAAGGCTTGGACTACCTAAAGGAAGTGAGCTAGAACTTCTGAGGAAGCTTTGATGGAAACCAAGGAGCAGCCCCAACCCTTGAAAGTAATGGTTGGAAATAGACCAATTGACAAGCCAATAGGTGATAAAGGCTGAAGAAGAGAGTAAGTGTTATTAGGCACCTTGAGTCCCCATCCACATCTGAGAAGAACAAGGAGGCAACAAGGCAGGAAGATGAAGAGTAGGCTCGGCTGGAGGAACCTCCCTCACCAGGTAAGAATAAGACCTAATACTTGCTACTTAAAATTGAAAGTTTAGAAAGAGAAAATGAAAATTTAAGATAACATTTAGCAGAAGACAAGGTAGAAGCAAGGGCCTCGAGGTTAGATACCTTGGCTGAGGATGTAGATAGGTCTTGGGAGGAAAATGTTCTAGGTTCTGTGTGCACGACCTATGCTAAAGAACTAGTGGCAGCAGGGTATAGAGTATGTGCAGTGGACACCTTTTCGAGGGAAACACAAACTAAGTCCTAGGAAAATTACACACAAGAACCCATTGAAGACGTTGCTGATACATAAGAACCAATAGCTGAAATGGAGCATCCAACAGAAATTAAATTGGAAGCTGATACAGAGGAACCCCTGGATGACACTAATGTTACACAAGAACCCACATTGGAAGTAGAAGCTAACCAAGGGGAAAAAGAAGAAGCTGATATACACAAACCTATGGATGACACTGGTGTTATACAAGAACTAGGAGTGAAGGTAGAAGCTAACCAAGGGGAAAATGATAGATAAGAACCTATGGATGACACTGTTGTTACACAAGAACCAGTAGTGGAAGCGGAAGCTAACCAAGGAGAAAAAGAGGTTGTTATATAATAACCCATCGATGACATTGTTCTTACACAAGAACCAGCAGTCGAAATGGAGTAGTTTCACCCTCGGGAGGCTCTTACACATTCAATTGTTATTGCATGTGAGAGAACACCAGGTCCTGATGATGTTGTCGTTTGGAAAGAATTTTTTTGATACTAGAATTACAGAAATGGAAACATAAGACACTCTCTCTACAATAGGGAATGATCTCGCTCAAGGCACATCATAAAATCATGAATTCACTCTGGGAGAGGTGGTTAAATGAAGAATGGGCAAGAGAATGGGAAGAGCAGAGGAATAACAAAGCTATGAAGAAGAAAGAGGAAAAACTACAATTGTTACAATGACAAGTTTTGGACCTAACAAATGATAAGATGAAGTTTCGAGAGATTTCCTTGAACCTGTTAGGCTACATGACGCCTTCCCCATCATATCCAATGTTCCTATGGGAACGCTATTATTTTTTCAATTAAAAGCAGTTTTTGTAGGTTTTAACCCCGTACAGAAATTACCTGCATACGAATTCTAAATCACATGAAAAATAAAATGCGAGAGCATAACACATAAAACACATATACACAGAGATTTCTCGCTGGATCCGAAAATTGGGACTACCAGCTTGATTTTTCATTATGTTCCTTTCAACGTTACAATAGATATTTATACATGCCGAAGCATCCAATACCATGGACCAAAAAACCATGATGTCCAAAACCATGGACCGAAAACCATCGCGTCCAAAAAACATGTGTGAAAATCATGCACAAAACCATAGGTGGGTCCACCCAACCTAACATAGGGTCCAAAACCAAAATTTTCCGGGGCGCTGCCCCGGACCCCATAAATTGGGGTTACGGGTACCCCTCAAACCCCCTGTTAACTATCTGGAAAGAATATAACACAACCCAACAATCTCCCACTTGTTGTTTTCTTTCCACAGGGGGCCACAGTAGAGCTTAGTCATTTTTCGAGCCCTGAAACACCCATTGTTTCGCTACACCAAGAGAACTTCTCAGAGCTAATAGATTTTGTCAATGCATCTGCAGTATTCTTCAAAGTGTCCACCTTTACCAGCAACACCTTTTTGTCTTCTATCATATCCCTCACAAAGTGATACTGAACATCAATGTGCTTTGTCTTTGAATGATAAGCAGGGTTCTTTGCCAAGAAAAATTGCACTTTGGCTGTCACAGTCTATCCTTATAGCTCCCTGTACTAACCCCATACTTGAACACAATCTTCTGCAACCGACTGCTCCTCTTGCATGAGTTGGCTGCTATTCGCTCTTAGTTACAGGTATAAGATGGTTCTTACTCATGGCCAAACTGCACTCCATATAGGTTAAACACATACAACTTCTAGATCTTCTTGATCCATATACTCCAGCCCAGTCTCATCAACAAGCCATGAATATCAACTCGTCCATTGTCTCTTGGTAGCACAACCATAACACTATGACGCAATTAACGTGAAACCCGCTTCACTGCTTCAGTTGCCCTTCTGGTTTTGACATAATAACTGTGCTCAATACTCCCACTACATGTGCAATGTCTGGTCTAGTACAGACCATGGCGTACATCAAGCTACCGACTGCATTGCATATGGAACACGGGACATGTCCTCTTCCTCTTCTTGTGTCTTGGGACACTATTCAGCAGATAACCTCACACCTACAGGAATAAGAACCTTCACCGGTTTGATATCTTGCATATTAAACCTCTGCAGTATTGTCTCGACATACTTCCTCTAGTTTAACCAGAGCTTCCTCTTTGCCTGATCTCTTTTAATTTCCATGTCCAAAATATAGTTTGTAGCACCAATATCTTTAATGTCGAATTTGAAGGACAATTGGGTCTTCAAATCCTAGATAATTTCTTTGTCATTTCCAACCATCAACATATCATCCAAATACAAGACCAGATAAATAACATGGTCACCAATTAATTTAAAATACACAGAGTGATCTGCTTTGCTTCTGGTGAAGCGAAGTCCCCGTATAAATGTATCAAATTTCTGATACGACATCCTTGGTGATTGTTTTAACCCATACAGAGACTTCTCTAACTTGCATACTAGTTCTTTCTTACCCTTCACTACAAAGCCTTCATTTTGCTTCATGTAGATTTCCTCTTCCAGATCCCGGTGAAGAAATGTTGTCTTCACATCCATCTGTTCTACTTCAAAATCAAAAGCAACAACAATAGATAAGAGTAATCTAATAGAAGTTACCTTGGCAATAGGAGAAAAAATACCACTAAAATCAATTCCCGGCACCTGGGAATAACCTTTTGCTACCAATCGAACTTTGTATTTCTCCACCTTTCCTTCTGTATTTGTCTTCTTCTTGAACACCCATTTGCTGCCAATGGGTTTCCTTCCAGCCGTCAACTCCACCAGATCCCAAGCCTCATTTTTGTGCAAAGATGCCATTTCATTAACCATGGCCACTTTTCAGAGTTTTCCATCCTCTGAATCTACTGCTTCCTTCATAGTTTTGGGATCATCGTCAGTAATAGATAAAGAAAAATTTTAATAGAAAGTAAATGGACTATACCTTTCTAGCTCTCTTCTTTCTTGAACTAATCTTCTCACACCCGGAGTTTGTGGCTCTTCATCTTTTGATTCCTCCTCTACTGTAGAGTCTGATTCTTCCTCCTTAACCTCAAACTCTATCTTCTCAGGTTCCTTTGGTTGGACTTCATGTTTAATAACATCTTTTACCTCTCTGAACACCACATCTCGACTGTACACAACCTTCCGTCTGACTGGGTTCCAAAGCTTATACCCCTTTAAACCATCCTTATACCCAATAAAGATGCACTTTTCACATTTACTATCCAACTTGGTTCGTTTCTCCTTTGGAACATGTACATATGCATCACATACAAATACCCTCAGATGTGAAA
>APFE031428462.1:82738-143583 GCA_000404065.3 Pinus taeda
TTTGGAAGTTACCATTAGGGACATAGACCTTGTCTTGAAATCTACATCCATACTTGACCTTTAAAAGTATTCTTAAGACCTTAGAATAAGATTTCCATTTGCATTAGACAGTTTAGGAGATAAAAAAGAAACCCCAAAACAAAATAAAATCTATAAAACAACGAAGTAAGAAAAAGGTTAACTAAGCACATATGGTGCACCACACTTCATCAGTGTACGATACCTGGATTGATAATTTATGTAGAGCAATTTAAGATGTTAAATTGACTAAACACCATCTTTAGCTCATAGAATTCCTTAGCCTTACTGTCGTAGTACCTTTCTGAGAAGTACTTCTTCCTGAAAAGCCTCTTGAACTCTCGCCAACTCAAGTCATCTGTCCTGATGTCTCTAACCCGCTTAAGATCTTCCCACTAGATATTTGCTTTACCTTTCAAGCTGAAGATCACTACTCTGGCCTTCATGTTATCTGTGTAATCATGCAACTGAAATATTTTGTTCATCCCAAGTATCTAACTCTCTACATCTTCTGACTTCTACACATCTCCATAAAACGTAGGTGGTTTTTGCTTTCTTGAATTCATCTGGCAAGTATCCCCTATCATTCCTCCTGTAAGGATGATAACGATGACGATCACGATGTCTATCAAAACCAAGACTAGAATAGTATCTGTACTCATCGTGTCTCCTATCCAGAGTGTACAACAACCTTCCATCTCTCACTGTGTCAGATCTATCCGATATGTGTCTACCAAGAGACCTACTGCCATATGCCCCATTAGTTCCATCCCCATGTCCATGGCTGATCCAAAGCGGCCCTTATCACTACAAGTTTGACAAACTCCGAAGAAGTATCACATTAACCTTTGCTTTCTTCTCTTGTGCCTGTATGATCCGGTCATTATCTACCTTACAACTCCTTATCTCTTCCTTCAAACTTTCAATGTAACTGCCAAATCGGAAGAGTTCCCAACAACATGCTGCTCTTCAGATTCATAGGGAGAGTCTTTGTAGTCAACCATCTTGCTAGCAATTTGATATTTCTTCTTGCAATGCATAATATGTGAGATAACCCAAATCACAATAAATAAACGTACCTTAGTATAGCACGGGGAAGATACCTTTTCTGCAAGATCACCAAATCAGCATGATACATGTATAACATAGACATAATAGCATATAGATATACAACAAGTAAGTGCATCAACACATAAACATCATTCTAGATAGGGTCCAGTCATCAATGCAAGGCCATATCAACAATGCATACTATGACCTCATGCATCACAACAACCATTACTCCATTATACACATTTCCACATGCAACCAACAACATGCATAAGGAATGCCTAATAAACTACACATACACATAAATGCATGTAGTCGAACATAAGCGATAAATTCTTGTAATTAACCTACAAGACAGATACATGTAATCAAACCTACAAGAATGTAGCCTAACATACAAGGATGTAATTAGGCGACATAAAATCAACATGTAAACGACATATAACAATATGTAACCAATCATATACTCACGATAAGTACATTCCCAAAGATCAATATCAAATTCTTCATATCAACCATAATAAATCATCAAGCTAATGCAACAAGCACATGAAATTCAAGTGTAAAAGACACACATGCAACTGAAATGCATGGATGACCAACACACAAAGCCTATCCAGTCTGAAAGTTCAACCGTACTATGATACCACTCTGTAACATCCTCCTCCCACATCCACCCAAGTAACCGTACCAACCATGGTAAGCATGAGATGAGAGGCTACTATGATCATATTCGACCTCATATGTGACCTTAAGGAAGTGGAATCGATAGAAACATCACACACAGTCATCCAACATCATCAACTGAACCCTCAGGAGACAAGTTAGCCATGGGTGTCACTGTTGCTTGATCTCTTAGGCCATAATCACTCTCATGCTATGGGCAAGAGAGAAACCAACAACCTAAATTCGTTCTCACAGTCTGCCTACCAGTGGCCAGAGAGAAAAATTGCCAGTTCTGTGCTAGCAACCTTAGGATTTAAGCCACTTTTTTAGGCCCAGAGCCCATGCCACTGCCTAGAATGGAGTGATAGCTTGAAACCATTAAAAATACAGGGAAACAATGATGCAAAAGCAATATGTTGAAGAAGACCATAACTAGACCCCTACCAACCATGCCAGGCATTTCGTCAAACATATCATCAACATGTAACCCACAGGTGTAAACAATAGAATTAAGTGTAGGGATCTCATATTTATCTGAGAATTACTATGAACCATGTTTATCTCATATTTATCATGTCATTTGTTGCATTATATTCTATTAGGCCATAGATACAATATCCATTCATTTACAAGTAAAAACATGTTGAGAGCCATACATAGTTGTTGTCATAAAATATACATATAACTAGCATAATATGAACGTAATTAATATAAACATATCAACCATCAAAATCCACATATACATTAATACATTTACACATGAAAATCAAGGGAATGAATTCTCATTAATGAATGCAATAAACCAACCGGAGATGGGATTACCATGTTTCACCTGACCATAGAATGGTTGAGTCAAATCTATCTTCATCAATTCACCCCTATGCCATATTCCAAGCATGAATGTGGGATTTAAACCAAAAGAACGACCCAGGGCATACCGAGGCTAAACCACCTCACCCTCATCAATAGAAACTAGGCTATACCGTAATCCATCCCGAATCACTTGGCCAACATAATGAACACATCATAACAAGATTTACCATGATGTCCACCCGATCACTAGGCCAAACAAGCATGGATGCGACTGCATTTCTCCACCTACATCATGAGGAATTTTCCTGTCTCTTAGTCTCTTAGGCTTTACTGCAATCCAAACCCTAATAATTAGGCCCTAAATCGAGACCCACTCTCCAAGCTTTACCGCATATCCCAAACTCGAGATTATTAGGCCCAACAAAGAGCAAACCACCTCTTGGATTTACTGTATATCCTACCATTCACGGCCAGGATTCCTAGGCCCTTCGAGGCAACACAATCTTGGCTTTACTGCAACCCATAGTTTGGCTCAAGGGTCACTAGGCCAGTGGCTTTGCCTTGATCCACAATCTAGTTCAGGGAACACTAGGCCATGTGTTCTATCATTCAGGGATCCACCCCACTCAGCTTCGAATCCATTCGGCAATCCAACTCAACCAAAACATGAGAACCCCATCACACCATGGCTATTTCGAAATGGCAAGACTAGGCTAAAAACACTATTACACTTGGAAAAATCCATGCCATGATAGAAAAGAACCACATGCAATGTCATGCATGCCAAATCTAGAAAGGAAAATACACATGCAAGTTGATACTTGCAAGGAAGTCTGCTGTAGCTGCTTGATCCTGCCTTTCCCTGCTTGATCTTTGATTCTTCTTGCCTTGTTTCCTTTCTTGCTCCAATGCCAGGATTGCTCCAAGAAACTCTACATGTCCAACAGTATGAGAGAGAGAGAGAGAGAATAATGAGAGAGCTCCAAAACTCAACTGACAAAAGGTTACCAACTGATCCTTAGAAGCCTTTTTATGGATGAGGCCTCTATTTTTTTCATTTTCTATTATTTTCCTTCATTTTCCTCCTCACACGCAACTTGTGACCTTTCACCTCCCTTTTCTCATAATTTCCATTATTTTCATAAATAAATGTGCCAAAAATTCCATTTTGCCTTTGCAAAACCTTAGCCATTGCCTTTGTCAATTTCCTTAGCCATAAACAATCAAATGAACACCCCCTAAGATGTCTTTCCCAACATTCATCTTGGAATAAGTGTCCCATTAATCGTGGTTATTGTTTATAACTTTTATTACATGGAATTTTCACTAGGGTTGTTACAATCTCTTAGTTGAAAACACTCCCAAAAGGAGATATACATATGAATGTCACGTCCCAGTGATTGGTATGCCTTCCAATTTGCTGCTAATAACTCCACATCAGTTGTAATCATGTCTCGCCATCTTGATGCATCACCCAGTTACATAATTAAGAACGGTCCCAATTCCCAATTGCGGTATGAATAAACTACTCCCCCATATCAAGCATCATTTGTTGCATCCTAATCACCTCATTCAAGGTTACTACCATGTTGTTTGATTTTAACCTTTCTCCAGATCCCATGATTTCTTTTATTTTTATTCTAGTCTTGGAAGTCTTCTTCTTGTCATCACTTGGCTTAAGGTATGCAGTTGGCCAAGATCAGGCTCTGATACCATTGTAATGTTCCTTTCCCCAAATGACTTGGATAAAACACACAATTTTTGAGTTTATTTAGGTTCGTGCAATGTGGAATTTTTATAAATAACTGGTATGCAAAATGTAGTAGGTGACTTTGATGATTTATCTCCAAATGTAAAGGTACAAATAACATTTATGCTAATTAAACATCAACATGACATGAACAATACCATACCCATATGATATTTATACTTCTAAGTATCCACATCCACTTGTATTTAAGATAAAGGGCATACATAACATTAATAGAGCATACTCCAACCAATAAATAATGAGTAAGTTTAGAAATATCAACAAGTAGTTAAGAGAGAAGTACGAATGTAGATGGAGGCCATTTTCAAAATAATAATATCAGCAACATAAATATCTTTCGATGGAGAAATAACATGGATGTACTTCACCTCCAGACACACAGGTATGCCCATAAAGCAACACACACAGGTACAACAACTTGTTAGCCAATAGAAATCAGTCCAAGTATGGTAATTCATGCTCTCTGAGGCACTAGAGGCTCTGCTACAACAATAAACCAACAAACAATCAAATCTAGAGCGTAAATATCACACCACAAGTAATTAACCTTTCCTCAAAGCACAATGATGTTTGTCTTCATAAATTCATTGCTGAAACATGAAAGAACATTGGCCTCTTCTCTGCATGTGAATCGACATCTAGTAAAATTATAGCAATTAAATTCTCAGATCCTCTCCTATGCATTTAAACTCTCAATCCAATGGGAGTAGGAACATGGCCTCATTATTAAGATCGATCTCCATCAAAGTTGTAAGTTTATGACCTCTAATTTGGAGAGAAGAATATTAGACAACCTTCCCAAAATTGTCTTGATTGGCACCCAACTTAAGCATTACACCTTCCTGTAAAATTTATCCTGCTCCTATAGAAACTCTTGGCCTAGAGATTGAAGCTTAGTCTTAGAATTTAATGGAGGAACAATCTCAAAATTGGCAACCCAATCTTGCACTCTATCTCATAGGAATGAAGACTAGAACTCAACACTCCAAAGCATGGTCATTCCACCCCTTTTATGAAGATTAATCTTGGTCTTGCAAGATTGTGTGTTTGGACAGGGAGAATAGTCCAAATTTGGCTCTCTCAATCCTTGTACTCGGCCCACTTATAAACCCAGTTTACACTCAACCCCTTAGTGTAGGAAGGCTAGTCCTGCAAACCGAAACACAATGCTAATAATCTCTTCCAAATACAAATCTCGTCAAATCTTAAGAAATGAATCAAACAACCAAACCAATAAGCTCCAATGGAAGATCTGAAATAATCTTCCCTAAAATCTAACTAGGGTAACACTCAAAGTCCACTAGAATTAGCTAATGAGCTTCGCTTGAAACTCGCTTGAGCTTCTTCACGATGTCAAATACAAATGATAGAATAAAATAATTTGCAATTGAGTTCCTCCTCGTTTTATAATTCTTCATGGATCCTCCCTCTAGCTTCTAGATCCTCCCTTTTTCCTTATCATTTTATCGGTAGGGGCCTTTTCCACTTTTTGCCGCTATTTGAATAAAATAATAATTTTCCGCCATTCCAATAAAATAATAATTTCTTCAATTTTCCAATAAAATATTACTTTGCCGCTATTCTCCATTAAAATAAAATTATCTCCCTTCTCTAATAAAATATTATTTTACTGCCATTCTCCATTAAAATAATAATTTCCGCTTTTCTCCCACAAAGTAATATTTTCTCCTTTTTATTTAATATCTCTAAAATTGGCAAAACTCCTTAGTGAGTTTTGCCCTCACAAAAAAAATTGGGGACATGACAAAAAAGAGCCCATAGACAATAGATGCAAGGGTGGGGGGTGGGGCGGCAGGGGGTTCTTCTAGGCTCCAACGAAAAAGAAGAAGCAACCTTCGAATGAGGACTAGAAAATGAAACCAATAATAGAGCGGAGATGCTTGTGCTTTTTTTTTTTTTTTTTTTTTTACAAAATCGGTTGCTTGATATATTTCAAAAAAGTTGAAGGAGGCTTAACTCCGAGCTTACAAAAGATGAAGTCACAGGAAAAACTTGTGACTGTATTTCATTGCGGCAATACACAAAAATGCCTTTACTATTCGCTTGTAAGTTCCTAGAGCAAGTATAGATTCTTATGAACTGAGACAACAACAAGATGGTTTTACAGTGCATCTAGTCTATGGTAATATTGCTAATATGACGGGCGTTGGAGGCCTCAGGATGATTGTCTACTGCTGCAACTCTAGCACTGGAGGAGCTGGTGCTTGGTCCATTTGCACTATTGATCTTGTCCACCATGAACTTCAGGATCTCAACTGACTCTTGAATATGTGCACAGGTGTTGGTGAGGGCGGTGAATTGCTCTTGCAGAGAAGAAACACGATGAAGAAACAGATTAAGGTCAACTTCGTATTTGGCTGTGAGAATCCGAGTGGCTGCATCGATTTTTTCATCTAACAGGCGTTGGTGAGTTCTGACTTGCTCGATCTCGGCTTGGAGGTCCCAACAGTGTAAGCAGTCCTCGCTTCGGTCCATGTTGAAGGCTTCAGCTTTTGCTTGAAGCAGCTTGGGAAGGAGGCATAATCTTACTGCTGTAAGATGAAAGAAGACAGCGCCGAGAGGGCTAACAGCCTGATAATTAGGCGCTAAACCTGAAATGAGAATGCTGCAGCAGAAAATAGCCGGAGGAGAGAAGGGACAGGGAGGTTGGAAGGCTGGATCGACAAGAGAACAAACCAAGGGAAACCTGGGAAAAAAATTGGGGCTGGGCTTATCCACAAGGAAGGAGGCAAGGGTATGAGCGCGGAGGCGAGGTGCACTGTGAAAATGAGGGGGGAGGATACTGTAATAAATAGTTGAAAAACAAACCCGCACAGAGGACCGAATCACAAGGAGGGGGCAGGGGAAATCACATGATCTGTTATTGGAATTCCGATTTGCTATTTTGAAATATTCATGAGTGAGATTCGACTGCGTAGACAGATATTTGCTGCAGGAGAAATCAAATGTGTGATGGATTTGATCAGGGTCCTTGGTAGCAGAGGCGCAGTTCATTGGAGGAAGGTGAAAAGGGGCAAACATGTGAATCAGGGGATTTGGGGCAATCATGAGAATCAGGGGATGAATTGGGACATGGTTGCGTGATTGCATCAGAGGTTCCATTTTTCCCGAGAGCAGGCCTAACTAGCTCTCTTATCCGCTTCTTGGTTGTTGGAGCGCAAGACATGGAAGAAACGGTACTCCCAATCCCAAGACAACAGATTTTTGCACCGAATGATGATTTGATGGAGAAAAATATTGGCAGCTTGTCTTTTGCTATTCATTAGGCTGATTATTATCGCCAAGTCACCAAAAATGAGGGCTTTGCTGATCCCGTGTTTCTGAAGCTGTAAAATTCCTTGGTAAAGACCCAGAGCTTCAACTCTGTTGTTGGTTAGATTACCCAAACCCCATTCAAAGGAAGATACAGATGCTCCGGTAGGATCGAATATGATGCCCCCTGCACCGGCTGCTCCCAGATTTGATTTAGAAGCTCCGTCAAAGAATAAAGAATGATTTTTCTTTGAAAGGAGCCATTTGCTGAATTCATCTTTTATGAGGCGGATTTTCCATTCCGGATTGTTGACTTTGCTTCTGAACTTACTGATCTTTGTTGTTGACATACTGCTGGTTCTGTCTATAAGGTTCCCAATAAGATTTCGCTCCTCTACCCATAGGTTGACTGGATCAATTTTCTTTGTTATTTTAGAGGCTATAGTTTCCGAGGCAAGGCTTGAGATTTTAACGAGAATGTGCCTGATGGTTGTTGTTTTGTCTCGGAAGATCATACTATTTCGAGCTATCCATATGCGCCACAGAAGAGCAAAAGGAGTGGCATTCCAAACTCGTTTAGCTGGGTTTTGCTTCATTGATTGCCAAGGATAATTTCTGCTCCAGTTATTTAAGGCTTCATCAATAGAGTGCTGGGGATTCCAAATTGGGGGAGCAGAGGGAACGATGCTATTCCAGCATGAGGCTGCAAAGAGACAAGAAATAAATAAGTGATGTATGGATTCCTCCGCAGCTTGACAGTTAGGACACCTAGAAGGTCTGCAATGCCTCTTTTCCCAAGGTTCTCTGCAGTTAGAAGCTTACCATGCAGAAGTGTCCACATGAAAAATTTGATTTTTGGGATTGCTTCAGCTATTTTTAAGATCTTCCAGTGAGCCCAAATAGCAGTGGGGTGTTCCATGTTATTTAGGTAGCTGTATCCCGCTTTAATGGAATAATTTGCTCTCGAAGGGTCCCAACGAAACTCGTCTTTTTTGCCTTTAATGGTGGGTGCAATACTGTGTAAGTAATTTCAAAGGGAGTCAAAGCTTTCTTTGAGATGGTGGGGTATAGGAGGAAATTCCCATCGAACCCAGGCATTAGATGTACATTCCATTGAGAAATTTGACTTAAGTTATATATGCCTTTACTTTGCAGATAATGAATAATAGGTCCCATACCTGGAAGACTGTTTATGGGAGGGTTCCCCATGATTTTGTCCGAGCCATGATTCACCGTTTCACCTCCTTTTTGCACTTTAGAAACATTTGGCGCCATGAATGCGATGGCTTTTTTACATAGTTTCCATATCTTTGTACAAGGTCTGTTGGGTATCTCTGATGTAAGAATATGCAGTCTGGACTGATTTAGATATTTTGTTTCTAGGACTTTTTTCCACCATGCAGTTTGACTGTCCAGGAGTCTCCAATTCAGTTTCCCACCAAATGCTAAATTCATAAGAGATGGGGACCTAATGCCGAGACCTCCATTCTCTGGACTTTGGATGACCTGTTGCCAATTTACTAGATTGTAGTTTTTCTTTTTGTTCTTGCCCCCTTGCCATAGAAAAAATCTGAGGATGTTGTCCATTTTTCGGTGGAATGATGCTGGAGCTTGGCCCAGAGAGAATTGATATAAGGGGAGGCAATAGAGACCTGATTTTAAAAGAACCTGTCGTCCAGCTGGGTTGAGCCGCAAGGTTACCCATCTTTGTACTTTTCTTTTCATTTTGTCAAGTGTTAAGTCGCAGACTCCAGTCTTTACTTTCCCTATGGTTACCGGCATTCCCAAATAGCTGAAACAATCCCAATTTAACTTATAGGGAACACCAAAGATGTTGGAAATACTATGTATTGTTTGGGATGAAGCATTCCATCCATAAATACAGCTTTTAAGGTGTTTTATTTGGCCTCCGGAGTATCTCCTAAAATTTTCAAGCAGAGACTTGAATCTTCTTGGAATAATGGTGGTCGCCCCCCCTAACAGAAGGGTGTCATCAGCAAATTGGGAGTGGTTTATATTTTTGATGCCATCTTCAAACTTGATGCCTGTAATGAGGCCTCATTGCCTCTTTTGATCAAGGGCACTGCTGAAGGATTCTGCCATGAGGATAAAGAGGTAAGGGGATAAGGGGCAGCCTTGTCTTAACCCTCTTAAGGATTGAAAGGAGGGTCCGGGTCTTCCATTGATGAGGGGAGCGATCCAAGGTCCAGAGATGCAGGCTCTTATGACATTGATAAGGAGAGGTGAGAAGCCCATCTTTTGAAGAACTGCAAATAAAAAAGAATGCCTTACCCTGTCAAAGGCATTGGCCAAATCTAGTTTTAGGATGAAGCCTTTCTCATTCCTTGCATGGCTTGAATGTATGGCCTCTTGAACTAAAAGAATAGAATCTGCAATTTGTCTATTAGCCATAAAACCTCCTTGGTTTTCTGAGATAAGCATCGGGAGAAGGGGTTTGAGCCGAGAAGCTATGATTTTAGTGAAAATTTTGTAAGATGAATTTTACAAAGATATAGGTCTGAAGCGAGAGAAATTGGATGGACGGTTCTCCTTGGGAATAAGAGCCAAATGGGTAGAATTTGTATATCCACCAATTTTGCCTTTTTTTTGGATCCACTTGATGTATTTGATGAGGTCCTTTTTTTATCAATTCCCAGTAGTCCCTGTAAAAGCAGATTGGGAATCCATCCGGCCCAGGTGCCTTGTTGGGCTGGAGACTCCAAATTGCTTCAACTATTTCTTCCTCTTTTATTTCTGTTGTTAGATTTTTGTTCAGATCCTCTGTGACTTTGGGATGTAAATGTTGTAGCAAGTCCTCATAGGATTCTTCCTCCTGTGCTTCAGTTAAAAGGTCCTTAAAATGTTCAGTGGCTGCTTCTTTGATATCTGTTTGCTCCACATGTTGATTCCTTGAACTGTCCATGATGGTAGTTATGGTGTTTCTGACTTGTCTTACAGTGGCTTGTTTGTGAAAGAAGGAGGTGTTCTTGTCTCCACTTTCTAGCCATATTTGCCTTGATTTGATGCACCACTTTTCTTCCTCCTGCCTTTTAATTTTTCTTAGTTTGTTGTACAACTCTTCTTCTTGGATTTTTTCATTATGATAGTATTCCTTTTGGTCTATTGTACATTGAAGTTCAGCAATCTGGAGTTTTAACTCATGTTTTTCCTTTTCAGGCTCCTTGTAGTGCAATTTGGCCCAATGTCTAAGCGCTTTTTGCACATTCTTTAATTTGTTCTCCCATATGTAGCCTGGGGAAGCTTCAATATGCTGTCCCCTGGTTAGCTGGATGATATTTCGGGCATCGTGCTGATCGCTCCATATATGATTAAATTTAAAGGGAAGCGGACCAAGGGCGCAGTGATTATCCAATGCGAGAGTGATTGGATAGTGGTCTGATACAGCAAAGGGTAAAACAACAGAGTTTACTGATGAGAAGGTTGACAGGAGGGAGATATTGACCAAAAATCGATCCAACCTCTCCATGATATTGTGGCGACCCAGCCTTCGATTGCTCCATGTGAACTTGTGGTTTTTTGGAGCTATATCTATTAAATCACCACTGTGCATTACGTTTTCTATTTGGCTCCTGAAAGGATCTGGCTGAAAGTTCCCTCCACGCTTTTCGTTAGCATGCAGAATTAGGTTGAAGTCGCCGCCTACTATAATGTTGCTATTATCTTCTTCCATAATGCAGTTGCTAAGAGTTTCCCAGCAGGTTTCTTTATCCCTGTAATGGTTGGGTACATATACATTGAAGATGACTATCTGTTGGTTGCTAATACTATTTCGCAGAACAATTTTTATCCAATGTTGGTCGATTATCTCAGCTTCACTGCGCCAATCATTTTGATTCCAGATGGTGGTGATTCCTCTCGAAGCTCCTCTAGCTTCGCATATGCTTCCTTTGTAATATTTATACTTTCCAATGATCCTGTTGATTTCTGATTCTCTTTGTTTTGTTTCTTGAAGTAGGATGACAAATGGTTTCTCTTGCTCTATGAGATCTTTTAGAGCATTGATTTTGGAGGGGTGCCCAAGTCCCCTGCTGTTCCAAGAAAGAATTTTAATCATTTCAGACCTATGGTTCGAGGAGGTGCTCTGCCTCCTTTGTCTCTGCTTGCTACTTCTTGGTCTTTTCTGCCCTGAATATAAGACTCTATTGGATTTTGTAGACCAAGGGCTATATCTTTCCGGGCATTTTCATCCCTATGATGTTTTGATGTCTTTCTCCCCGGCTTCTTTTGGCCATCAAGGGAAGATCCCTGATCTTTGGAGTTACTTCGGGTGATTCTAGGGGGAAAGGGTTCAATTAAGAGGGGAGGAAGGGCTGTCATAGAGTGAGGGGAAGAGGGTTGATCAGGAGGGTTTGAAGGAGTAGGGTCATCTTCTGGGAAGGACAGAACATGGAAGGGGTTGGAGGAGATTGAAGGGGTTTTCCACCAGGGGATTGAGATTGATGAGGAGGGGAAGGCTAATGGTGGGGAGGGGAAGGCGGAGGAGATGTGATTGAGGCAGGGGCTTTAAGAGAGGAGGGACCAGGTTCTTTAGGCAAAGAGGTACTGGGGGCTGATTTTTTCCTTTTAACTACTTCCCATTGCTGTTCTTGAGAATTATTATCCACATTAATGATCTTAGTACAACGATTAGCAAAGTGACCATACTCGTGACATACCTTACACTTGAAGGGGATCTGCTCATAATCAAGCTATTGTATGTGTGACCATTCATCAACTTTGATCTTGATGGATTTTGGAAGTCCTTTGCCCAGGTCGACCTCGACGCAGATACGGGCACATGCCTGCATGTTGTCTCTTGTCTCGCTTCTGTCAATATATTTTCCGACTGCATTTCCTATGGCTCGCACAGATTCATCTCCCCAACAATGTAATGGGAGATGGGGGAGGCGCACCCAAACAGGAACCAGATTAGGAATATCAAGCTCTGGATTGAAGTCTGGCATCCACTTGTTTAAGTACAGACCTCTGGAATCCATAAAATATGGCCCATTGCGAAATATCAGATCCTTGTCATTCTTTGTCTCGAAATGGAAGGTGAATTAACCCTTCCCACAAAATCTAATAGCAATTTTCCCTTGAATTTTGTCAGCCCAGTTTCTTTCCACCCACCTCTGAACAGTTTTAGGTGAGGGCCAAAGACCAGTGAATTGCCCTATCAGACCCCTTTCGGCCAAAGCAAGAGCAGCCATTCTAGGTAGAGCAGAAGGAAGGGAAACCTCTTGTAATCCTTCTATTTTTTAACGAATTTAGAAATGGTTGGGCGAGCTCGTTGAGGCGACAAGGAGTTAACAAGAGCTGAAAAAGCCATCTGCTGAGCGACCTCCTCCAGTGGAGCCTTTGGAGGGGCCACCTTGATGGAGAGGGGCGCGAACCAGAAGTCTGGAGGCGGCAGGCCTGCGCGCGCGCTAGGGTTCTCAACAACGCAGTCAGGGAGCGAAAAAAAGAGATGCTTGCGCTTCTTATGGGAGCCATAATTATCAAATAAAATCACATAAAATTTAGTCATAATAATTGGAGACTCTGTAATCTTAGTAGATTAGATGATACCAAAGGAGGAGTTCAACAAATATCTATTTGTGTTAGGCCAACATGTTTGTAAATATAGACGGGTCATAGATATAGTCACAAGTAGAGTCAATAACTTTCTACTCTGTTTTGTAAGAACCTCGGGTTTTTCTCCCCCAAACCTTCTTGTATTTTCTCAAATAACTTTATGGTTGAGAGCCCCTTTTTAAAATTAATACAAGCAATTGTTTCCGTTTAAAAAAACATAATTAAAATAAATAATCTCTCTTATTAATATAATGTTAATTGGCTCGTCAAAGTTATCCCAAGTGGTTGAGACTCATGGTGATAAAGTGACCCACATCAATTTGAATTCAAGCTAATCTTACTTCATATGGATTGTGGGCTATCATATCAAACCAAAGAGGGTTTTCTTGACAACAACACTGTGATTTATTTACAACAACACTATGTGATTCTTGGTTGCTGCAATAATTGTATGCTTTAGTTATTCATTTCCCATATATATATATATATATATAGATTATAATTACTATTTTGCCTTTACCCCTCTCCTCGTGCAAAATAAATTAGAAAAAACAAAATATATTGCTATGTTTCCTTAAAAAAAGAACCATTTCTAAATTGAATAAACCTAACACTTAACATCTCTGAAATCATTTTTACTAACGTAACTCCTCTCTCTCTATGTAGTGCGGACAGAAATTTCAAAGTTTGGTTACACTACATAATTGTTACCCTATTTGTCATATTATCATGTGATGGTCTCCTTGCATAAATGTGGTAGAGTGGGAGGCCAATTTCATCCTTATAGTTGGAGTTTTAAGCGAAGTAATTGTTAAATTTTCATATTTTCAAGATCATATACTTATTTTTATATTTTAAATTAACTTATTTTGTTGTTTTTGATTTCAGTAAAAAACAATTTTAATTAGTTCTAAATTTATTAAATATTAAACTTAATATTTGAAAATTAAAAATAGATTTTAATTTTTATTTATTTTTAGATGAAGTGACTAATTTTATGGGGTTATAAATATTATTTGTCATATAGGCACTCATATTTCCTTGCATGGAGATAGCACTCATATTTATTTTGTTCGCAGAAATCTCATCTTTATTTTGTTCACTGAAATCACATTAGCAGATCACGGTACATGCTTTGTCATCTTAGACTCTTTCCTACTTTAACGTCTAGTGGATTATTATTAAAATATTTTAAAATTATATCTATGTATGTGAAAAAGTTGTTAAAAAAATCACTTCTAAACTCATCTAGATATAATAAATTGAAAATTGAGTAAACTAAAAATAGTTTATGTCTAGTGTTTGGTTTTTTTAGGTTTTAAATACAAATTTCATGTGATTTAAACAACTTTTTGTTAATTTCTTTTTTAAAAACAACTATATATAGTAAATTGAAAAATTAGTCAACAAAAAGGAGTTGTCTTTAGTGCGATTTTTTGGACTTTCCAGTGCCAGAATCTGGCAGAAAAATTTGAGGTGAAATCTTGATTTTTGTTATTTAAACTAGTTTTTTGACTATATATATGGATTCAACACCCTGAAAAACGCCTAGGGTACTTCGATTGTGTAGGGGTTACCTATCAAACTTGTGATTTCAATAAAATTATGTTGGATTTTAGAGAAATTAGACCAGAAAAACCCACTGAAAAAGCTTCCAAAAAGTTGCACTAAAGACAACTCGCAAAAAGAATAGCTCACAACAGAATTCATCCGATACATTGATGTCCTCTTCGATTTCAACACCACTAGCTCCATGACTTCGATCTCTAGAGGAATTATCTCCAAGGCCCAATTCTGTAGTCATTCAAGAAGTTTCAATGATTGCGTACCATAAATTTTTATGAAACATGTACTCACTTTGTTGCTCAATTTTGCTGTATATTACCTTTTTTTTTTGTAAGTCAGAATTTTTTATTAATTGTTGAAATAAAAATTTACAGGGCTATTATTTGAGAGTCTATTGGTGTCACCCCAACCAAGTTTGTTGATCGTTGCCATTAATTCAAAGTAAACATTCCAAAAAATACAAAGACTAGCTGACCATACCCACAAAGGAAAGATGTGCCAAAAAACAAACAAAATGAGCAAAACACCAAAACTGATACTTAGTCATCAGAGTTAATAGAAGTTAGGTTATCTGACCCCATCCCAAGTGGGCGAGGAGGGTGAAACGGAAAATTAACGTGTTGCTCCAAGTGAGCTAGTCAGGCTTCCTCCTACTCCAACTTGTCGAGAATGTGCATGTGCCCGTGCCACACCACCACCACTCTTTCTTAAATTTGACACTAGAAATATTGAATTTGCACCAAGGCTGCCCTGACCGCCTTGTGTTCTGCTCATCGGACTTTCCCCAGGGCTTCCAATTGCAATTTCACTAACAGCCTTGGAAGGCTTGAGGTTGTGCACGAGGAATTACCTCTTGTCCGTGGTGCAGGTCAACATCCACGTTGTGGCTTCAGAAAGATTTCCTTAGCACTCGTGCTTAGCCCACCTATGCCTTTTTCGACAGCGACGACAAGGCTGGGGTCGTGCTGCCAGCCCTCTACCACCCCCTTCCAACCTGGTACTTTTGCATGTGATCCAGGTGGATATTGGCAGCCACCCACCTATTCCACTTGGACCCCCACCATTGTTTCTTTTAGTTTTTCAGTTTCCTTAATTATGGCACAATTTACTATTTTTGGCAATTTTTTTAGGTCATGAACTTCCGAAGCCGTTTTAAGGCCCTAAACAACATTTTTTTAGAAAACGAGCAAACATGAATTTTTTATTGATGTTTGCAATCGCAAGTTGTATTGGGCTTCTGTGGGGCACAATAATAATAATATGGGGACAACATGGGCACAACAATAATAGTAAGGGCTACAATGACAATAATAATGGGGGCATACACTAGTATTATAGGGACCTAACACTTCCTAGGAGACTTGAATAACCATTTTTTATACTAATCCTGTGAATGAATCCCTATGCATATATTGAAGCCATTCTATGTCTAATGACGATTATTGAGTCCTGTGAGCGTGCCTGTGTGTTCAATGCAATAGAGAGTTCAATAAAGTAGTGATGCTCTAGCGATAGTTGAGTTGACAAACCTGTGGGGATTACTTTTTGGTAATCCCCTGAGTAATGGCTTGTCTCGAGGCTAATAAGCCATAGAGAAACTAGTTGGGTTGAGAAATTAATGGTTATATTGAGGTACCCCAGTACTAGTTGGACTTATAAACACCTAGTGTATCCTTGGGGCAGAGAACACAAGTGCTAGCACCACTAATGAGCTATTGAATAGGTGTGCTTTTTGTAACACCCTCCTCCTACATTTACCCAAGTTAACTGGTCTGTTGGGGTAAACATGTGATGAGGGGCTACTATGATGTGATTCGACTCCTCATGTACAATTAAGGAAGTGCAACCGACAAAACAAAACCACTTTGAACCTCCACACATGTAAGAGAATCTCCAAGACTTAACCAACCCTTCCAGGTGACCAACCCCTTAGAAAACTTATCTTTTCACTCCGCTCCCATAACAAGGCATCCATGAGACTATGGCCTTCTTAGGCAGTTCTGTGCTAGCGACCCCAAATTCTGTGCCACCTTTTCAGGGCCAGGACTCAAGCCACTTCCCAAAACTTCATGAAACTTCCAAAAATGATAAATAACATCGAAACAAAGCTACTAATGAAAAAAATGACCAATGACTTGATTGGACACCTACTAGCTACGACAGGAATTTTGTCAAACATGTCACAAATATACATTATACAGGTCATAACAACATATCTGAGCATAGGGGTCTCATACTTATATGAGAATCACAAGGAAGCATTGATGCCTTATCAAAATAGTTTCATTATCATCTATTAGGTCATATATTCATTTTTAATTCATTTGCAAATCAAAACATGATGGGAGCCATACATCAAGTTTGTCATAAAACATGCTCATAACTAGCATATAACCAACAAAAATAACAAGGATATAACAACCAAAAAAACCACATATGAACAAATATATTTACCCATCAAATACAAGAGGAAATAAGCTCTTATTAACATATGAAAAATGCAACCAAGTTTGGTACTTCCACGTACCACCTGACCATAGATTAGTAAAACCAAATCTTTCTTTCATCCAATCACCCCTATGCCATATTCCAAGCATGAATGTGGGATCTTATAAAACAACTCATTCAAAACCAAACCAAGGATTCTAGAGGCCAAACCACCTCCACCCTCAACTAGTGATTCCAGCTCATAGTCGGAAATCACTAACCATCACTAGATTGGTCTCTAGCCAAGTTGTTGAGGGATCTAGAGGATTTGATCCAACTAGGGCTTTTAGGACAAGTAAATCAACCCACAACTATTGTCAGGCTTCCAGAGCGTTTGTCCAAATAGGGATTCTAGGACTAGTAACTCAACCCAACAAGGGTTTCCAGAGTGTTTTTCCAACCAAGGCTTCTAGGACTAGTAACTCAACCCAAGCAATTACAAGGCTTCCAGAGTGTTTTTCCAACCAAGGCTTCCAGGAAATAGTAAGTTAACCCACAGCCAGAGGAACATGAGCATCAACCAGAAATACCATTGTTTCATCCGCTACTAGAGGAATACCAAGGTGTTAATCAATCATATTCATTCTTCGGTCCAAATCCCTCAAATGCTTGTGCAAGTGTTGAAGAGAGTGCAAGATAACCATATGATTTTCATGTCATTCCAAGGTCATCTGGCCTGGTAAAAATTTAACCTGCCAATATAGGTCTACAATGTGCATGTAATGATTGAACCTACCCCTTATGTGTCTTGTATATGGGATCCAAACAACCCATTTAGTCAATACCTTTGTGTTTGAGAGAGTAGTCCTATAAGAGGATGCTCCCCCCCTTAAATCAAGAGAGTCCTTCCTAAATGTTTGTCAGTGTAAGCTCTCGATACCAAGATGCAAATCCTTCTAACCTATGATGCATACAAGTGTGGCCTCAGTGGAACCACTCTTGATAATAATCAACCCCTCTTTGAACCCAATCTTGTTGGCATGACATGTTGATCCTACTAGAAAAAGGAATCTAGACAATGAATAGCCTCAATCCCATCCGTGAGACTTGCAAAGGTGAAATCCCAAGAAAAATCTATCTTGAACCAAACCTCCAAGTCTCCTTGGAGTGAGAAAGGCACTATAAAATTCCACCACCCACATAATTATGATCAAACTTACAATTCCAATAGAGGCAATAAACCACTTGAAAAGCCACCTTTTGATAGAGAAAAATCTTGCATGCCAACAAGACTTTGACTCTACTCATAGAGAGGGTGAGTCAATAACACTAAAAGAAGACACCAAACAAGGCAGGAAGTGAAGGCTCTACCCCAATAATTGCCTGAGGAAAGAAGGAAAAGGAACTAAAAATGAGCAACAACAGATCAACATGTCAGCAACAATTTCTCCACCCAAAACATCTTGGCACCACTATCAGAGAACCAAAAGGATGGCACTTCAATCAACATGAGATAACCTCCAAGAAAGAAGAGAACCAACACTGGTCTGGTAGGGTGGAACACGATAATGGAAAGCTTAGAATAGAACTGGGGGAATGGGCTTAACAACTCACTCTAATATTGTCAGACAACAAAAGAGGAAATCTCCACTTTGATAAACCATCACGAGAGAGTGAGGATAGAAAAATCAAAGACCAACACTCTCATTTATACACCACACAAAACCTATTGCAGTAATTCCAACTTAATTGAAATGAAGGAAAGTGAGGGATAAACATAATGATACCAGGTAGTCAATGAAGCCACATTCCATTGTTGTGACTTTAATAAAATGGGTGAAATTGTTGCCTCTCCTAGCATCACACGAATACATCTTCCCTCACTAGCCACAACCTGTCATCTTTGTCTTGCCATCGACGATAATAACTCTCACTCAATATCCATTGTTCTCATGTGTTATGTGCATTGAACTTCATTGGGGGTGGGTGCCACATCCCCTGACTCATTTTCCAGGTTGTGTGGCATCGTCTAGTGCACACTCTTGCCACATTGGTCACCTCATTCAGAGTAAAATAACATAAAAATTAATTAAATCATAACTTCATTATTATTATTATTAAAATAATTAATATATGAGTTAAATACATATACATTTAACAACCATGTAACAAGTTTTTTTAATCATGGAGATTCATCGTCATTTTATAATGGAGGTTTGTTACAATACCAATCTTGATTTATCATACAACATTGTCAAAAAAACCATAAATCATTTCATAATGGAAATATTTATATATAATTTATTTTAATTTCATTTTACAACTTTTTTTTAATTAAATGAAAAACAAAAAGTTATAACTACCTTTGTAATAAACTTTAGCCCTTTATCTGTTGCTACTATATTTAAAATATTTTGTGTGAGAACACATCACTCACAATTTTTTATCTTAAATGTAATAGTTTTAGATTGAATTTTATATTTTAAAGATTTTTTTTTATTCTTTTTTTTTTTTTTTTTTTAAGTTTTAAGAAAATATATTATTAATTAAATTATAATTTAATTTAAATAAAAATATTAATAAAAATAAAATAAAATAATAATAATAATAAAAAGTTAAGGTGGGGAGGCATGTTGCTGCCATCCTACTAGCTCATGTGCTAGCCGAATATAGTCACACACCCCCTTAAGTGTTTAATATATGTCATGCAACAAACACCATTTGGCATAATGCTCCATTGTTCAAGCTTTGTGCAGACTTGGATGGCTGGTTGTTGTTGCTGTTGGAGTTGAAATTCCTTCTCAGCAAGTTGAACTTGGGAGGCATGCTTCTCAAGGTGGTCTTTCTTGACCTCTGTTTCAATTTAGCCAACTCATTGGACAAAGACTTGATAGTGCGGGTTAAGCTCTTAAGATCAATTGCTTCCTTCTCTTTGGCCTTGCTTATGGAGGCCTGGGACCTTTTCCCCGTGTCTTTGGAGTCCTTTGTTGATTTTTTATCTACGATGACTCCAATCCCACCCAAGTCCTTTTCAACTGCAATAGCCTCTTCAAATTTTTCATCCAAAGTTGGTTTTGTAGTTCTTTTCACGAATTGCACAATGCTTGATGGTAAGGCAGACGTGAAATAGTGGATTGTGATGGAGTCATTAGGTTTTGTGTTTGTTGAAAATATGTTCAAGATATGATTAAACCTATGATTGAAACATTTCACCTTTTCTTTTTGTTTCATCTTGAGATTTCCCAACTCTTTCAAAAGCATGGTAGGGGTTTTATCATCGGAAATTTTTTCAAGAAATAATTTCTTAAAACCCCTGCAATTCTGGATCGAGTTTGGAGGAAGGATATGATACCATACAAATTCTCTGCCATCTAAGGTACATGGAAATAGTCTACATGCAACATCATCATAATGTATCTTAAGTGTTTGCAGATGTAGGTAGAAGTTGTCTATATGGTCCTCCACTTTAATTGCTTTGTCAGGGTCATACTTCATTAGTAACTTCTGAGGGTGCCTTAGAATTTTGTGTAACACACTCGACAGTGAAAGTGGGCCCTGAGTCATCCATTCCAAATCTTGGTATGCCATGTCTTCGTCATTGTTTTCCCCTTCTTCATCAGAACCTGATGGGTTTTCTTCTTCTTTTTCTTCACCGCCTAACCCGTGGAAAGTTTCGTCCAAGAGTATCACGTTATCACTGTCACCATCGTTCAAGGTTCGAGGTTGTTCTGGTTTTTATGTGTTTTCTTGAGAATCTGCTAACTCTTCAAGGGTGGCGAGAACCAAATCATCAATTGTTGATACCACTATCCCAATGGGGGTGGTTTGGTTCTTTTTTGGAAAGTATGGAATATTATCTACTCGGGGTACCAATCCAATAACTCTTGCAAACTTTCAGGTGATGGAGTGGATGACCTAGATCTAGTTGTAAGATATTTCGTATTCTTGTATAGTCTCAGGTTGAGAATAATTACCAACTTCATGAATTTGGGCAGGGGAGGTGCTGGGAATGTTACTACCTTGACCAAAGGAAGTAAGATTTGGGTTGGTGAGGTTATTAGCCATAAAAATATGGTTTCCCTCCTTCTAGCAATAGAAATGTTGACGGTGCTAGACCTGTCAACATTCAAGGGGTGTCCCAGATATGTGGTCCCAATTAGACCTCACACTCTTTAGGATAGGAGCCCCATCTAGAATATGGTATGGTTGCCAGTTATCTTAAAGATATGCCTTGGCTCTAACTGTTAGCAAGAGAGAGGAGTGAAAATGTGCCTTCAAAAAGCAAGGGGTTGTGCCCGATGAGTGTTTGATCATATGCGTGTCAATATTTCACTACAGAGGGGAGGAGAAGTTAGCCTCTAAGAGAGAGGTAGTAGTACCATCCTAGTAGAGACACACATAAACAAGAAGGATACATACAACACCAAGTGAAATAGTCCACAGAGATGCGACGATCATTGAAACCAATGTAACAAGGAAGATATGTCTAATATCCAACAGAATATTCCATGAGGATGTGACATCGATAATAGAAATTACAACACATTCTCAATATGGTAAGTACCAAAACAATCGAAATAGTTCAACTAGTTTAGCACTGATGAAAACAAACATGAATTACGAACATTCACAGAATAGTGTTAGAAATATCCATAATCCATGCATGAAGAACGTGTTGGCCCATAGGGCTTCTTATATTAAGTAAAAGTTCCAAGAAACATGTATACAATGAACACCACTAGCTCCAATAGTGGAGCATTGGAGCCACTCCTTTCTCCCCAAATGAACTAGATTATCTCTTTATGCCTTGCGGGAGGAGCAAAGGTGAAAATTCCTTTTCACTTATAATGAGGGTGTATATATAACAATGAGGAAGTGATGCTTCACCTTCCTTATGTCTCTTCATCTACCCTCATGACTGTTTGACTTCCTATGAATTTTCAACTTTACATAAATCTTCATATTCCATACATGTCCTTTGGAGTTCCACTTTACAATACATTTTTGAAACACAATTTATGGTGTGGCATGTGACAACTCATGACATGACATTGTGACATATAATGCTTGATGATGTGGAAATTTCAAGCCACTGTTGCTATTGTGTGATGTAGGTTTGCTTGAGAATACTTTTATTTTCACCTCCTCATGGCTTGGTGATCTCAAGTCTAGAATGGTGACTGCAAACTGGTGTCCCTTTGCTTTCTCTTGATTGATTAGCTTGCATACTCAGCTACAAGAATGTATTTCAACTTGTTGCACTCCTTCATCTACTTCTTCATAATCTCGCCATGGCATGATAAGGTACTGTTGTAGTACTCAACAACTCTCCATTTAGTTTTATTTTAGCTATATAATAAATAATGGGGACCATTTTGAATTTTATTAAAACTCTTTAAGTTCTAATAAAGATAAGACATATTTTTTATTTTTTGTAAATAACCCTCTTTCATAAAGGTTACATATATCATAGCTTACATATCAGAGGATTCAAAACCTTACAAGTATCACGAAAACCCGATAGGCCTTTTGTTATCTAAAATAATGCATTATCAGGGAAATTATATCACATCATTCAAATATACTAACATTCATTATAGGAAAGTTAAGATAAAACATTCCCCAATCGAACCTTCTCGATATATAAACATAACATGGGCACTTCCTTTTATAATTGAATACTTTAAATAACCATCAGCCCGACAACGTTTCCATTTGGCATACCAGAACTCCCAAATACCGTAAATTTTAGAAAGTGCCATCTCAAAAAACTCTGATACATCAAACCTCCAATATCTGATATCCATAACACCTAACACTTCCGCTATTTCAAGAACTTATGATATCATAATGTTTCGATACCTCACATTCCCAATACCCGATATCTCTGATACTCCTCCCCTCCGATATCTCAACCCTCTAGTATTCTTGTCTCTGCCCATATTGAGAATTTTCATATTGGATGTCACACTTTGACTACCCCAATATTCTAATCGTGAATATGATCCTCCGGTATAGCTGCCCACCTATATTTATAGTTGTTGGATTTTTAAACAACACATATCGGAAGCCTCATATATTGTAACTCTTAGAATGCAACCATGAGATATCTCCGGTAGAATTTCTCTCATATGCTGATGTGTCCATCACCCATGTGAATCCACATTTTTCATTTAATTTCCAAGAGTGGTGAATTTATGGTTTTGAAGTTTTAAAACAACTTTATTCATTGAAAATTAATACTATCATGATTCACCCTTTAAGATAGAAATCATTATGAAAATTTGTTATTTGTGTTAAGAGATTTTGGCGAAAGAATTATCACTTAGTCTTGTGTTTTCCAATATAGGCTAGTCTTGATAATCACAATTCATAAGATATGTCTAGGGTAACTAAAGCAAGAAAGAAACCAGTTCTCAGCAACAACCGACTACTCTACCAGCTGAAAATATTGTCATACCATGGTTGTTTTCAGATACAGTTTGTTCTTTAGACATTGGTAGTACCTCATGGGAATATATTTACCAGTTATTCGAAGAAAAGGGACCAAGGGTTACTCAAATAATGGTTACAACAGAGGGTTCTTCTCTGGTTTCTAATACCACCCACAACAATGTCGCAAATTCATTTTTACACATAATTGTTGTCTGGCCCAAGCTTCTACCCTATACAGATATGAGTCGATGGGTCACAGAGAACATGAACATTGCAAACAGAAAATTCATGACAAAGAATGACACAGTCATCAGCTCTTTCATCTGCAGTGATTTTAGTGCGATGTACCATTTTCCACCTCCATAGTATAAATATGACAACAATTCATGGAGAAATTCATGAGAAACATTGATCATGCATCAGAACCCATCAAGGATTGGAGGAGATATCCCAATAAGCACAAGCATGAGGAAAAGGGAATATATTCAGTAGACTCTCTTGCAGGACCTTATTTCCAAATTGTTTCCATGGTATGTAGATTAGTTGCTTATCCTAATACTCAGAAATTCCCATATCAATGGACTCCAATGATTGATGTTGATTTAGAGGGATTTATTCTAAACTGGGGAAATATATTATCTGATAACTTAGCCACTCACATTTTGAATTTTAGAAGAAAGCATACTCTTCCAGAGAATAAAATTCCTCCTTTTTATATGAGTGCTTATGTTATGGATTCCCTATGCTACAGTATGGATTTTGTCTCCAAGGGATGGAAATGGACCTTAGCAGACCCAAATCTGATTCATATATACCATAATATCCTCTCGGATTCTAAGTACCAACCCCATTTCTATAAAATCTTCCAGGGTGTCATGTTGCCTATTCATCAAATTGTTTTCAATAATAGAGCCCCTAGGATTTCCACGAAAGCATAGGCAGACTTGCTCAGGTTTGGGAATTAGTTTGGTGAAGAATTGTTTACTTACATTCGGGTCTTTGGTAGTTTGGCTAAGCCACATGTTTTGCCCTTGTATGTCCCCGATAAACTTCTTGATCGTGAGATAGCTTACCAAATTGTGGATAATGGAATTTCTAAAATATTGAAGGAATCTAATAAGAAAGTATGGTCTACCTTTCCTTTCTGTTGTGGTATGTTTACATTAGATAATTTCAAACATGCAACCATTGAAGTGAACTCTATTTTAGATTTGAAGTTTCCTACTATCTGTAATAGGTAGTATGATCCTCATGGAATTGCCAAAAAGGTTTCTGCTCAATCAAGTGTAAGGAAATTCTCTCATGAACATGATCAATTTGATGATGTCTTTGAAAAAGCTGCCACCCATTCAATATTGGCCAAACATATTTCGGAGCGAATAACTCCGTAGGAAATCAATCAATTTTACCAATACAAGGAAATAAGGTTGTCTCGTTTACCCTTGGATTCATTAAAACTTTTACAGGAAAACACAACTCAAGAGAAGGTCATAGAGATTTCTTGTACACAAGTTATTGATATCTTAGACCCAAAAGATACAGGGGCATATTCTTCCACTCAAATTGAGGGACAATTTCCAAGTTCTAAACTTGAAGAAATATGGGAACAAGGCAGCCAGGTCATGCAAGGAAATAAACCTGAGGTTTCAAAGACTACCTCACAGGAAAAAATGTCATAGACATTTTTGAAACTTTTGAGAAGACTCTGGTTACAACAGGGACTATAGATCAACCTTTAGAGGTTGAAGATATTGAAATTATATCACCATTTCTTACCTCTTATGTCATGTTAAGAGTCGAAAAGATTCCTCCTCTTGAATTATTCTACACTCCCCATCATAAGGTGGTGGTGAAAAGACAAAGCAAGAAAAGGAAGATTGACTAATCCCGAGCCTTAGTTCCTAAAAATCCTTCTTTTGAAATACTATGGAAAGGTTCGCAGTCCACTCTTGGAGAGGAACTCGAAAGAATTACTCAGTTCATATGAGCTTATGCTTCTGCGACTATGGACAAAGCCATCGAGATACAACAACTTTTGAAAGAAAAAGAGGACATGACTATGCAGTTGGAACAGGGCCTTGAGAATGAGAATCAAAGGATTGCCAATCATTGGCAAGAAAAACTTGTTGAACTCCAAAACAATTTCAACGGCCTTAAAGTTCAACATAACAAGTCATTTTCTGTCAAAAATTAGCTACCATTCATGATTTGGGTCAAACAGCCAATACATTGGTAGACCAATTGTCTGACCTGGGGACATATTTTGATGATATTGAAGAGAAGATTGCAGGGTACATAACATGGCAAGATAGTGTTGAAGGGATGTTAACTGATCTCCCAAGGATAGAGGAATCACATAAAGATATAGTCTTCAGAGAATGGGAAATTTTCTTTAAACATACAGAAACAAAAGTATTCAATGCAAGGGACATCTCCAATGACCTCATTGAAGCTATTAGTGATACTTTGTTTCAAGCACATATTATTTCAAACTGCCTCGAAGGAACTCTACTCGATATATAGTTGTTAACCAAAACGTGGCAGGAATTGTCCAAGAAAAGGGCCAGAAGATTGAAAAGGTATCTAATATTGACTTAGAATGCCATTGGAATTTTATTAGTCAAACTTCACAACCAATTACTAGTGATTAGGTTCTTATCTAACACAACCACTCATATGCTTCCAACACTTAGGGATGCTATATTTACCATCCATATGTGAATTCAAGCATAGTCTCTACTTGAATTGAATCTCGTGAAAGATATTTATGAACTATGACAACATATGGGAGGGCAATCTTCTTCACAGTCTTAGTTGTGTTGTTAAAACAAAGTATACAATTGTCCTATGGTTTTATTTTAAGTGTTGTTTGTTAAAATCGCTTCAAAATTTTATTCTGCTTTGCTATATTTGTATATTTTTGAAGACTATAAATCCCCTTCATTTTAATGAAGAAGGGGTTTTGAATTTTGGAAAGATTTTTTTTGTTTTCACTACTGTAACTTAAGTTATCTTAATAGAAAGTTGAACCGCTACTGATTTATCATGAATAAAGTTACAATATATCGGGTACTATTATCTGTCTGTTTTTCTTTGCTTAAGAGTTAAATGGTTATTTGATTACGTTTATCATATGTGCGTTACAAGCAATCGTACATCTTTCACTATTAACATGTGCGATTGGAATCATATATTATATGCATAAATAGCCAAATATTATATGTGTAACGAGTTCATCAACTAATTTAATTAAATTAGTTATCATAATCTACTTTAACCTCATATTAACTTGATAATCTATATTGTCCTGTTGTATGTGAGATTTTTGTAAATCACATAGACAGATAAGCTTTCCCGGGATAGATAGATATATAGATAAATAGTTAGTTTAAATACTTTTTATTCTCAGTTCAATTACATCAAAAGTCTCACATTTATATACTTCACCCATTTTCTTATTTTATATCAAGGGAAACTGGTCCCACAAATTCTAGTCGGAGTCACCATCCCAAACGGAAAAGGATTTGATCTAAGGTCTCGATCGGGTGATTTTCCCAGATGTTGAGGCAGACATTTTGAGCCTTCAATAGGTACTTGTTTATGAAATTCACTCATAACGAGACGAAATCAGTTTGAAAACCCCCTAATCTAAGATTATGCATATTGATCCATTGATTGAGTCATAACTAGATGGAAAGTTGGGGAAGGGACTCAGTGACTACACAATTTCATAGCTCAAGCACTCAATGTGAGCCTTGAGCCTTGATACTGCGCAATGCGCAGTTCAAGCTGGGCTGAGGGAGAAAACTGTGCAATTCTGGAGATCAATATTATAGGTTGAGGAGATAAGCACTGGGAGAGCACATTGCATAGTTCTGGGAGACAAGGGATACTAGGTCATTATGTAATTACGTAGCTCAGGGGCTTAGGGGATGATCTTGTGGCTAGTGACTGTGCAATGCGTAGTTAGGCTTGGGTTGGGAGAATGAATAGCAATTTTAGGAGTCAAGGTCAGGGTTTGAGCACTGAAACTGTGTAGTGCAATAGTCTTGGGAGGCAAGAACTGCGCATTGTGCAATGCCAATAGGGAAGGTCACAACTAGAGGACTGAGACTGCATAGTGCGCAGTTCAGGGAGGCTAGATGAAACTAGGTTTCTTGGTAAGGAATATTTTTATAAAATAACTAAGTGCAGGATTGGTGAGACTAATGTGAACAGTGATAAGACTTCGACTGTGCTCACACACTTATATTACTTGATGACGTAAAAACATAGATCATCCATGACACATGAACAATGCATTTCCTTTCGTGTGACAACTTTATGACAAGCGTGACACTTGAGATACACTTTGCGACGAGTGTCTCGACACTTGTGCGATAATGCTTAAAACTTTGGAAATCAGTGCGATGAATGTTTACATGGTTAGAAAAACTCATTTACACAAAGGTGATCTCTTGAAACTGCTACAACATACTTATATACATGATACGATAACTAACATGCAAAAAGACGACATTTTTCCTATCTTGCAAAGGGGACAAATACTCCTCAATAAAACACACAAAATGAGTTTCAAAGTTTGCAACGACAATGTACAAGGCCAAGGAAGGCTCTGAAATTGAGCATAGGCCAAAATTTTGGAGGCTGTTGTAGCAGCGACAACACTTAGGTTAGTACTATTAATTTCTTCTAGAGACTCACTCCCCTATATCCCCTCATGAAATCCTCCTTTTATATGTTGCAATTGGTGTTTCACAATGTCAACTTTCTTGCTAATTTCAAAGGTTATGTGCATACTCTCTTATGTTATTCATTGCAGTTGAGGAAAACCTTTAATTTATGTTGGGCGAGTCGATACTCCGGATGGGGATCCTACTCCAAACAGTGTGAGGTATAATTGGTAATTCACAATGGTAATTCTAATTGGTAATCAACAATTGGCACTAGAAGGAGGGCTAGATGACAGGTTGTGCCAGTTGATTATGTTTTGAAACTCTTATCTTAAATGGATCTTTCCCAAATCATAGTCCCGGGGTGTTTTTCCAATAGATCTGATGGTAAAATTTTAATCCCCAACGAGTCTCTTTATAACTTGTCTCAATTAAAAATTGAGGGTGTGGGTGAAATATCTATAGTCGAGATCATCTCTACTTTTGTAAATTTTATAAAATCGATTCTGAAGATGTTGATCTTATACTTTTTTCCTCACCCTTGAAGGTTGAGTTAACTGATGGTGTCATACCTTACCATTTTCTTCCATCCATTCTTTTGAACACTTCATCAAGGAGATTCATTTAGACTTCGATAAGTATGATTACCGGGATGTCCTTAAAAGTATTAATCAACTAATGATGAACCCTGATGAGATAGTTGATTCTTTTGTTGATTTATTCCTTCTCCTATGTTAAGAATTTACTGAAGAGGATACGGATTGGTATTTCTTTAAATAAAAGTTTTAATGTTTGGTTCATATTTGTTTATATGGTGAGCCTAAAATCCCTGATGTTTCTATTGCGCCAACTTTTGTAAATTATGAGACACCTCTAATTTTAGATGTGGAACTTACTATTCCTTTTGTTCCTTGTACTCATCCTTTTTTAGTCTTGATGTGGGTGCCTCCTTGTGATGATGTCGAAGTTGGGAAATATGAAAATCAAATGGTTGATCTGTCTCTTCAATATTCATCTACTTTCAATGAATCAAAACCAATGGAGGAAACCTTGGAATGGTTTATGGAGCCTAAGGTGAAGACTAATCCCTTCATTTTTCAAAATGATATTAATGCTCATAACTACAATCTTGAATCTGATTTGGATACCTATCATCCTCTATCATCTCTTTCTCATGACCCCTTGTCCCTCGATCTTCCCAATTAATATCTTCCAAATCCAAACAGTGAGCAGGTGCAAGGTAGTCACATTTCGCAGGTAGAGGAGTAGGAAGGTGAATATTTTTCATTGTTTCTTATTTTCTTCAAATCCCTTCATTTGAAGATGGTGTTTCTCCATTCTTGGTTTATTTTGAATCTACTAATCTTGGTAGTCAATGCAATGAAATCGATTTTCCTAATCACTCTAAAGTCTTGGGCAACCAATATTATATTGATGATGACTCTATTAATGTATATGACGATGGAAGACCAAGTGCACTAAACTAATATTTTGGTTTCTCAAGAATATTTTATTTCGAAAGATTTAGATCTTAAATCTAATTATGTTAAATAAGATTCTCTTGTGAGAACTTCTTCCTCTTTAGCTCACTATCCCTTGCGTCCTACTATTTGTGATGCATTAACTTGTGATGAAGATATTCTGTGCTCTTTAATTTGATCATATGAGGAGTTGAATATTGAAATACAGGACAATGAGATTATCCATGATGAAGAAGGAAGCAGTCAAATCATAGAGCATCCAGTCCATCCCTTATCATATCCTATTTTGCATAACGATAACTCTTCAAATCAATTTTCTCATGAGATTTATTTGATTCATACATCTCTAGATTCGCAATTGGAAGAATATTATGACTTGAGTAATATGTTTGTTGAAGTTTTAAAATCTCATCAAACCAATGATCTAGATGGTTTCCATATGGATAATAATAATATTGTTAATTTAACTGATACTAGTTGTTGACATGCAATTTGTGACCTGATTCAATTCTAAAAATGTTTTGATCTACCTTTTCAAAGTTTTGAAACTTGTCAGGAAGTCGAGGCACTTAAACTTTCGTTGATGGTTAGGGCAGGTTCTTGCAATCCTGATGAGATCCATGGACCAAGTTAGATCTATGTTTCCTCACAGAATTCTTTACTTCATATTGTTTCATTGGATACAAACTCTTTCTTGAAATATTTTTGGTATTTTGGATATAGTTTTTCTAAATTTCATGATTTTGTTTCTGACTAGATTTTGCTTTAGTTGATACATCCCCATGCAAATATCTTGTATTGAATTTAAGTTTGGAATGTATATCTTTCATGGATTCATAGATCTATGAATTCTTCATTCTGATTATCATAATATTCAAATATGTTAAGTGTTTTTGTAAACAATAAACTCTTAATCTTAATTGTGAATGTTATTAAGCTAATCATTTTTGTTCTAGCCCAATCAATCCTTCTGAGCATCATTCAAGTCTTGAATCATTCAATGGATCAAAACCCCCATGTTGACATGGATTTTGGATTTGATTTGTCATATCCTTCTAACCTTTTGTCAGTATGTTGTTTTAATCGGTTTCCTGGATTTACAAAGCCAAAAATTTCTTCTAATTTCCCAATCTCCCATATTATTGTTCTGGTTTATAGTCAGATACAAAGGAAACTAATGGAGAATCAAGGATATCATATGCTAATTCATCAACTAGGTTTGAACACTGCTCCTAAGAATTGTCACTCAATGAATCATTTTCCCATTAGCATATCTGATGGCAGTCGTCCTACATCGATTGATCGTGTTGATTCTCGTTGTAATTCAAGTACATTTATTGAAATTTCATTCTCTCAAGAATTTTAGGGGTTCCAAAAGGGTTGTTTTGAATTTTATGATTAAAGTTATGACATGTTGGGCATATTACTTATCAAGCCCGTTTTCTAATAATAAGATTTGACACATCCTTATCAGTTGTTTTTTCCCTACAAAGGAACACATACATAGTTGGTGTTTTTAGTGAATAGACTTAGATAAAAATTAGTGAACAGACTTAGATAAACAAAGCATTGCAAATAGTGAAAACAATGCATTTACAAACATGAACTAAAACAAAGATATAAATACACAAAAAATGCTCAAAGGAGAAAACAAGTCAACAAAATAATGGAAAAACATTCCCTTATTGAATATTGATTGTAGAAATTGAATACAATAGATGAATACTAAACACTTGAAGAGGATTCTTTGAGATATGGTGCTAGAAAATCCTCAGCAAGGAGGTTCCTTTCCTCAATCTCTTTGCAAGATTCTCCTCTCTCTCAAAGAAGTATGAAGACTCTCTCAATGGTGGAATCTTCTCCTATCACTAAGATGATGGATTTCTTAGAAGCAATATGGCCAACATGATAATGCTCTTACTTTCTTTACTTCAACAATGAAATATTTGGTTGCTATGATAACGATTTGGCTAGCATAACTAATGGCCTATTTATATAGAATTTTTTAATCCATCTTCCCTCTCTTGGTTCATGATGATAACGAATTATGAATAGAACAATATGATTCCATTGAGGGCTGCATATCTTCAGGGCATCTCGAATTCGACTATCCTTGACTCGAACATGTCAGGGAATCATCTCTCAAATGTGGGAAGTGGTCCCAAATTTGTTGAGTTGGTCATTTCTTTGACCACACGAATTTCATAGGAAAAGTTGCATGGCCGCACAACTATCGAAGGAAAAGTTGAAAAATCATCAATTTTTAATTCAATATACATTGGACCTTAGGGGAAATTAATTTTTTTGAACTTCATAATGTCTTCAGCTGGAAAATATTCACTTGTGCATTCTGTTGAATGACTTCTGGGCATCTTTTGGATTGTATAAATGTGTGTACGATTTTTTGGTGTTAACAATTGCCCCCTGATGTACGAGGTTAGGAGAAAACGTATAGCTAAAATATGCCATGTTATCTTTTCTGAATGAGAGTCTAATCAACTTCTAGAGAGAGAGAATAACTTATTGCGGATATGAGTAGGGGAAAACCTTAACCGGGGATAAAAGATAACCATGCTCTGAAAAAAGTGCTTATACGAGGAGGGAATGTCCCATGCTCGTTATGATGACTATCTATTACAATAAGACATGAAGTATTTATGTCAAGTTTGTGTTGGAACAACTGACATGCTGATAGATGAAGATGATAACTGTTGATGCCCTCCAGGGCACTTTTGACACATAAATGGAAACAGGTGCCCCCATGAATCAAGAAAAGGTAAATCGCTGCGAGAGTGAGGTGCTTTTGGATGCATGGGTCTTCGACTGTGGGTACCTCCCATGCACTAGGATGTAAGCACTGTTGGGTGAAGTACTAAGTGATGCATGGATCTTCGACTAAATGAGAAAATTGCAATGATCATGAAGTACGATACCACCCTCTAAATATCATGCATGCATCAAATATTGATCCTATATTTGGATTGTGCAGTTTTGGAAGCATGAATTCCCTTTAAATACAGGTTATTCATCCTAGGAATTACGCAAGAGATTAGGGGCTTGGAGAGCTGCAGAATTGGCTAAGTGTTGGCCAAGAGCTAGCTTGTGAGATGAGAGAGTTGAGCATACTTGTGCGGAATCGTTCTAGTGAGAACAAACTTCGTATCTTCACTCATATTTCCAATATATGCAATACACATAGCGGGGTTTTGTGTAGTGGATTTGCCTAGAGACATCTTGTGTTATGTGCCAATGATTTATCTTCTTCTTTTTCATATTGTTTTCAAGCAATCTATTGGCTTCTGCTGGTTGAAAGTAGAAGTAGATTCTTGTCCTGTGCTTTAGTACATTGCATGAGCTTGTGAATCTACATGATTTTATACATGGTATTAGAGTTGAGAATAGTATACTAGAGGAGATTTTGAAGTTTTGATTTTTGGGTTATAGGTGAAATTCGAATTTGCAATACATACTTCAGGATCAACAAATGGCGTTCTACGGTTTGTGGCTCAAGTATGCCTTGGAAGGAAACTCGAACTTTATAGCCTAGAGGGATAGAATGGAGGTTGTGTTAGAGGATAATGGCATGAAGGAATCCATTGATCAAGAAATTCCTAAGCCAACAACATCAGATGCACAGAATTTGGCCAAATGGAAGAAGTGTGTGGTGAAAGCAAGGAGGATAATCCTTGAGGGAGTTCGATATCACATTGTCTCGAGTCTCCATGGAAAGGAAACTCCGTATGCTATGTGGAAAACATTGACAGACTTGTATCAGAACAACAATGACCAAACGAAATTGCCACTGAAGGACAAACTTCAAAATCAAAATGGAGAAAGGCAATATGATTCAAAAATACTTGAACAAGTTCACTCAGTGTCGTGATGAAATTGGAAGTGTTGGAATCATGGTTGCCAATGATGATATGGTAAGTATTTCTCTTATAGGACTCCCAAAGAGTTGGCATATTTATTATTGGGAATGACTGCGGTCTGATTTGATGCAGGTGGAGAGGAGTACACTTCTTTGAGCAAAAAAGCAGAAAGGGTGCAGAGACAAGACGCTGTGAGTTGTGGCACAGTCGATTGGGCCACTTGCATCATGGGGATTTGAAGTTATTGCAATAGATCTCTACCGGTATTCCCAAAGGTATGCTTGAGCAAGTTGATACATGAAAGGGGTGTACTTTGGGAAAATACACCAAGTCTTCCTTTCACAACTGAGATAGTCAAGCAAAGGTTATTCTAGAGCAAGTCCATTCAGATGTGTGTGGAACATTCTCGATGGAAACCACGACCAAACACAAGTATTATGTTATATTTTTTGATGACTATTCTTGTAAATGAAGGATATTTTTCATGCCGAAAAAGGATCAAAATTTCACAAAGTTTTGTGAGTTTAACGCATTCGTGGAGAAAGAGTCATGCAAGAAGGTTAAATCTCTATGGAGTGATAATGGTGGAAAATATGTCTCAAATGAGTTTAAGAACTTATGTGTAGCAGAAGGGATTAAATGAGAGTTAACAACACCCCATAACCCTCAACAGAATGGGGTGGCAGAGAGGAAGAACATAAGCATAGTAGGGGAAAAGAGCGCGATGTTGCATGATCAGGGCCTACCAATACACTTATGGGTTGAGGCATGCAACACAATGGTTTATCCTCATGACCGTACTCCACATCGAATACTTGAGATGAAGACACCAGAGGAGGATTATTCCGGTAAGAGGCCAGATGTTGGTCACTTCAGGATTTTTGGGTCATCAGTAAATTGCCATGTGACAAAAAATGCATGGAAGAATCTTGAGCCTACAAAAGAGTTGGGGATATTTGTCGGGTACACTTATACACCTCACAACTATCGGGTGTAATTGCCAACCAGAAGGATGTAAATGGTTCTCACGGATGTGAGATTCGATGAGGAGAAGGCCATGTGAGTTTCCCTTGAGAGGGAGCTTCAGATACATGTAGATGAGGAGCTTTTACCTCTTAAGGTTGAGGAGCCTCAGAGTGATGTGGATTAGCCACGTGCAGAGGATCCGGGAGTAGAGACATCCAATTAGGGAGAGCCTTCCATAGAGAGAAGAAAGTGCACCAAAGAGGCTGACATATTGTTGGATGATGCACAGGAGAATGTGGGAGCACACACTTCTTAGCGCATGCAGAGGAGGTCACCTGATAGGTACACTGGATACATGGCTCTTATGGGTGAATGTGTTGTGACATAGCCATCATCCTTTAAGGAAGCAGTGCAACAACTGATTTGGGTTGATGCCATTGTGGAGGAGTATGAATACATAGTTCGTAACAATGTTTGGGATGTGGTCCCAAGACCAGAGGACAAGTCAGTGGTGAGCTCCCGTTGGCTTTATACGGTAAAGAAAGTTGCATATGGTAGTGTGGAGAAGCATAAGGCTAGATTTGTGGCCCATGGCTTTTCATAGGTAGAGGGGATTGCCTATGATACCTTTTCTCCTGTTCAAGGTACTTGCCGATTAGATCTATATTGGAACTGCCAACATAGATGGGGTGGAAGATACATCAGATGGATGTGAAGACAACCTTCCTTAATGACATGATTGAGGAAGAAGTGTACATAGTTTAGCCTAAAGGCTATGATACCTTTGACCGTGAGTCACATGTGTGCCAGCTCAAGAGAGCGTTGTATGGGCTGAAGCAAGCACCCCATTCTTGGTACACCAGGATAGATAACTACTTCATCGGGTTGGGCTTCACGAAGAGTGAAGCGGATGCGAACTTGTACCACATAGTGGTGGAAGGTAAATTGTTGATCATTGTGCTTTATGTTGATGATCTCATACTGACAGGTGATGATCAACTGATCAAGTTTTGCAAGGAGGACTTTGCAAGAGAGTTGAGATGAAGGACAAGGAGCTCATGCATTAATTTCTTGGCATGGAGGTATGGCAGGGAGATGGGGAGTTGTTTGTGTCTTAGGGAAATTATGCCAACGAGATACTCAAGAGATTCTGCATGGAGAGAAACAAACCCATGTAGACTCCTCTAGAAAGTAACTCAAGGAAGGAGGATGCTACTTCAAGGGAAGTAGTGGAAGCTACTGTTTACAGGAAGCTTTTGGGTTCACTCATGTACTTGGTGAACACACGACTGGATATGTGCGATGCAGTCAACTAGTTTAGTCAAGCTAGGGTCAGGCCTACCAAGCTGTATTGGAAGGCGATAAAGAATATGTTGAGATACCTAAGGGGCACTTCTCAGTATGGATTATGGTACAAATGGATAAAGGGAGTGAAGATTCAAGGCTCCACTGATGTAGATTGGGTAGGGAGTCCATCTGACCAGAAGAGCACATCAAGAGGGATCTTCAGTATTGGGTTAGTGACCGTTTCTAGGTACAACAAGGAACATGTATTGGTTGCACTCAGTTCGACAGAGGAAGAGTACATGGATGCGAGTCGGGCAGCATGTGAGACCATCTGGATGAGGAAGATCCTAGTTGGTTTTTTTGGTTAGCAGATGGATCCAACTATGATTTATTGCGATAATCAAAGTCGTATCAAACTCTCTGAAAATCTAGTTTTTCATGATCGGTCCAAACATATTGATATCTAATATCATCATCTCAGAGATTGTGTATTGAGGCAGATTATGTTGTTAGAGTACATTCCCACGAAGGAGCAAGATGATGACATTTTGATAAAGGCATTGTTAAGATGTAAATTCGAGTTTCACAGAGACAAGATCAGGGTAGCTGATAATTCCTTTCTTGTTGAGAGGGAGTGTTGAGAAATGGCAACAAAAAATTCGAGTTTAATTTTTCCTTGTATTAAAATCGAATTTTATTCTCATAGCAACTTGTAAATAGTTAATTAAGTTTAATTAAATTAATTAGCTTAGGAATTTCGAGTTAGAAGTCTTTCTCTAGTCCTATATATGTTCTCCAAAGTTTTAGGGGTCTAGTATGATTTTAAATTGAGTTGGAAATTATATCACTCAGTTTCCTGTGTTAAGTTCAATTAGATTATTTTGAAACTGTTTAAGGAACTATTAGAGAGTTAACAGTCAATTGGTGCACTAGTGCATCGACAAGTGTCACTCTAGTTCACTAAAGATTCCCTCATCAGAAACTCATGCATGTCGATTCTGAGAAAAACCTAGTTGAGACTAGAGTGCAGGGACATTGTACTATCAATTGTATTATTTACTAGAGTGTAAATATCATGCATGCATTAAATATTGATCCTATGTTTGGATTGTGCATTTTTTGAAGCATGAATTCCATTTAAATACGGGATATTCATCCTAGGAATTACACAAGAGATTAGGGGCTTGGAGAGCCACAAAATTGGCTAAGTGTTAGTCAAGAGATAGCTTGTGAGCTGAGAGAGTTGAGCATACTTATGTAGAATTGTTCTAGTTAGAACAAGCTTTGTATCTTCACTCATATTTATGATATATGTAATACATATAGCGGGTTTTGAGTAGTGGCTTTCCCTAGAGACATCTTCTGTTATGTGCCAATGATTTATCTTCTTCTTGTTCATATTGTTTTCAATCGATCTATTGGCTTCCGTTGGTTGAAAGTAGAATTAGATTATTGTCTTGTATTTTAGCACATTGCACGAGCTTGTGAATCTACAATATTTTCTACACTAGTGATATGAATGGATATGGAAAACTTGCCTGAGGACAGAGCTATAATGCGAGTGGTGGAAGTCAAAACAATTCTTTTGAGATGAGTGGCCCTAGAGTCGGTAGGACATCTAAGGTAGGTGTGAGTATGTTTTGACTGGTGTGAAGAGAGTGAATGAATGTGGATTATGTGCAAGCTTCGACCAAGGGGGAATAGAGATTACTGCTGGGTACAAGGTATGAAAATATGGGTGGGAACCATTTTCCTAAAAAACCTTTGTACACTTGCCAAAAGAATGTAAAGGTGGTTTGGGATGTACATACACAGAGACAAGTGCACCTTGAAAATTGTGACATGCATGATGATGAAGGTTAGGTGTTGTGTGTGGAGGGCGAGGGCCCGATTGGTTAGTCTCAGTGTTTGGGTGGATGAGGAAGATGGAATGATGTAAATGGTTTATTGTAATATGGGAGGATCGTAGGCCTAATGTAGCATGCGGTTCAATCCATATGTGATCAAAGTTAGCAGCCCAGGAGTAGGGGAGGTAAGTAAGATGCAAAGAAGAGAAGTATGAGGTTGATCTTTGATACATGTGCGTAAAATGGCTCCCAGACCTGGGGGAATGGACATGCATACCAATAGTGTGAAGGGGACTATGAAATGGGGTGATCCATGTAGGTTATGATCTATCGACTGGTGTGGATTCTTACCATGTGCAGGTGGAAGGTGATGGTAAGCATGGTCAAGATGGTGACACCTACGGTTTACTTCAGAGAAGTGCTGGTAGGATATGCAAATATTTGGAGGAAGCCTATCATGTTGAGTGGAGAATGATACCTTTACTATTGATTTCCACTGAGGGAATGAGATTTTTGTGAAGGTGTTGATATCCTGCAACTTTTAAATCCAGTACCCCAAGCGAAAACATCCATATATCAAAATACGCAAATTGGAAAGAAGGATGTACCAAAAAAATAGGAAGGCACACCTGATGGGTTCTTTGAACAAGTGAAGCTGGTGTTGTTTTTTCCTAACTAGGTAAGCATCAAGCCATGGGTGAGTGCGGTTCTTCATGATCAAAGGGCTGATACCAGGAATCTCAAAATATGGCCACTTGGAAAATTCCCTATGTTCTTGAAATAGGGCAATGTAGGAGGTTATCTCTTATGGGAAGCATGCTTCCCCCAGCAAGATCTCTTCGACTCTGCCAAGTTTGTTTGAAATATTGACCTTAATGGTAGGTGAAATATTTGAAATATTCCCTTCCTCAAACACGTTAGGTGTTGGGATGGGATTTTTGAACCAATCGATCTTTCCTAGTGGTAGGAAATCTTTTGACTCTATGGTGCAAATATCATTGGTTGGTGCACTAATAGGCACAAAGGCTTTTTCTGGTAGAAAAAATGAATGATGGTGCATGGCGTCCCATTGACATTCAGGTTCCATCACAACCTCTATAATATCTTCATCTGAGTGAAAAATATTATATAGCATTGACTTGGGTTGTGTTAGGCCTTAAGGTTGGGCTTTAGACCTAGTTGTGCTGGCCGACAAGCAAGAATATGATATGTTGGTTGATTTCATGGAACCAAGTGAGGTTGACAATGTGCAGATAGGATGGGTCTGCACCATCGGTGGTGTTACAAATGGTGTGGTTGGTTTTGCGGTCTCAACAACAAAAAATGATGAGAATACAACATGAATTAGGGTTCCTACGAATTAGGAAATGAATCATATATGGTGTTGTTTGTCATCAACATTAAGTGGTGGTAGAATTTCAGTTATGGTGGGTTGATAACGAGTGGAGGGAAGTTATTGCAGTGTTGTTGGTGTATAAGGGGAAAAAATATCTTCCTTTGTAGGAGGTTGTTGTTGAATCCTAAGTTGTCGAAATGTTTGTAACATATGACATGTCTCGATGCTATGATAGGTACTGGTGCAGATACTGCACACTGGATTAGTACTAACTGAATAGATAGTGTGGGTGGTAGTATTTCTCATATTATGAGATGATGACGCCTAGTTGAAATTATGAGATGGGACCTCTCGGGGTGGTATCCATACATGGATCTTAGTATTGGCATGACGTGACTTCCTAGTGTGGGTTTGCTTCAACTCTTCTCTTGTTGTACAAAAACATGGAAGGCATTGACAATTCCTCGTATGATGTGATTAAGAGTAGATGCGCAATAATAACGTGTGATTTTCTCTTCATTGAAGGGATGGATTTGTGGAATTTGGACCACTAAGCGAAATATGACATTAATCTTACTCAATTCACGACATTGATTTACTAAATGGTTGGGTTTATCACATAGGGCACATGTGAGGGGTGATATTTTTTTCTAGACAGCCTTAGATCATTTTTTGCCTAATCTAGATTGATGATGGTTAGAGGAGATGTAATGATGGGGGCCTTACTAAACTACTAGCAACCTTTTCTCCTCAAACACACATAAGATAGACCTAGATGCTTCATTCCCTTAGGGTGTGGTGTGATCTAATGGTTCGGTATCTGACCTGACTAAATCAGAATTCTTAGCGATAAATCGTCATATGAATCCTAGCATAGAACAGAACGAAAATATGGGGATAGTGTCACATGTGATGATTTCTTGCACAAATCTAGCAAGTGTGATGTTTGTGCTTGGGTCTGGTGCTTTGGATAATGCAGGTAACCAGATATAATCGGTTAAATTCCCTCAATTCGGGACATTGGATGCTCAAATGATCTGGTTCATTGCATAAAGTGCACATGGGTGTATGTAGGGGTGTCGTAGATCCAGGTTGTTTTCGATCATGGTGGTAGGTTGATGGACTAGAAGAGGGATAGGAGCAAGAAGCTTCTTCCCTCCTAGCATAAAAATGGTTTTGGATCCATCCTCTGCTGGGAGTAATGGGGTATTAGTTTGGGTGAGTGCACCTAATGCATATCAATATCGAGGTATTTTAGGTTAATGATGAGTGTAATACTTGTATTTTGTGCATATGGAGCATGCATGGTTGGTGTACAATGCGTTATAATGCACGGGTGTGCTCTTTTCTTCAGTAGGGGGAGGAGGGTTCATTGTCCCTTTTGGGGCATGCAAAAGATATTTGAGCTTGTCTAACTCGGGGCACATATTGGTGGGGTGCCCAACTATTTCACACAAAGCACAGAGTTGAGGGACCTTAGAGGAGGGAGCGTTTGAAGCTTGTACCTTTTTTCCTTTTTGCTTATCCCTTTTTCTAGCACTGACTAGTGTCGGTGCATGCACTGCTTGTTGTGGTGTGCTATCCTGAGAAGGAATAGGGCTAACACATATTATAGTGATACCTGAGCTTGCTAACATGGCATGAGGGTCTAGATACCAGACTGATATCACCAGATCCATAGGAGGCAACGAGAGTGTTCTGATGGCTTGGTGCGAGACAAAACTAGGTGTGGGGAATAAGAAGGGTGTCTGAGTTATGGCATATGGGAAGAAAGTAGGATTAGTAACAACAATGTTGTGTGCATCTGAAACTAGTTCTTTAGCTTGGGGGGTGTTTGATGAAGTCATCATGCACATTGGTGCTCCTGTGGTTGGAGAAATCTCTTCTATCATAGGAGGGTCTCCTCGAAATCTCCATAGGAGTGTTGATGGCTTAAATTGGCCTTGGTTGAGTTCAATGTAAGTGGTGATCCATTCAGGAGAAGACGAAAAGAAAGGTAGCACACCATTTAGTGCAGGTAATGCCTTCTTCTCATAATATGTGAGTTGATCTATTGTAATGATTTTTACGTCATGGGGGAACATCATTACCCTGAATGCAAATGAGGCAACTGCTAACATATCATACATGTAACTTCAACCCAGCAGGATATTGTAATCTAATTGAGTGTCTAATACTTTGATATCTATTAGCACAGTTTTGTCGGCCAGCTGTACTGGCACGCCTTAGTATAGGCCTACAGGGGATCCCAGTTTATGCCAAACAGATTTGGACATTATACATGTGGATGCCCCTTCGTCAACAATGCAATGATGGATGGAGACGTTTTGGACTGAGACTGGGATTTTGAAAGCAATGGCTAATGGTAGTCATGGGGTAGATTTATCCAAGTCAAAGACCATTAGGCAGAATCGTCTAGGTCGATTGCGCTTAGAGCAGAAAGTGGGCCTTTCCATTGGGTTGGGCACATTTATAGGACCTCTAATGCTGACATAGCTGAGGGAGATTACATTACGTCGTTGACTATGTTGTAGCTATGAGAAGCTTTTGAGATATTTCCTACTCGTCGTTAAGGTCCTTTAACCATCTTCAACATGGGTTCTATAGGAAGTCGAGGAATGGTTAACGATGTTGTAGGTTTTGTCATGGTCGAGGTGGACAGGTTGTGTTCTGGGGGAGCTTCATATCTTATATTTCTCTTTTGCAGGAGAATAAATTCTCTTGTCATGAAAATTTCATGATTAGAATTATTATGGGGGTTCCCTACAGAAGGATGTGGATGGGATGGTTGTTGCTTAGTGTTAACCACTCCCTGACGAGGGAAAGGGTCTTGCATTGCTGTAGTTTGTTTCTCTCCTTGCCCCCTATTATCCTGTATCCTTTTCAACTCAGGAAGTTAAGGACAATGATGGGTATAATGACCATATTCATCACATATGGCACAAAAATCATTAGTTCGTAGACTTGTGTTCTTGTTTTTCCTCTATGGGTTGTTGGTGGTTGGCTCCTGGTTTTGATTCTAGTTAGGGTTTCCCCTTGCTAGTGCCCGAGTTATTGTTGGTTGCTTCCCCCCAGTTGGGGCTCTCCCTTTGTTTTTATCATTAGGGGCTCTCCCTTTGGTTGAATGCAAAATTTAATTCCTCATCCAACGAGTACCCATGTTGCATACTTTTGATGAACCCTACTATACGAAAAATGAGAAATAAATAAAAAAGCGTGATTGCAATCACATTTATTTATTTATTTATGTATTTCTCATTTTTCGTGTAGTAGGGTTCATCAAAAGTATGCAACATGGGTACTCCATGAATGAGGAATCAAAATTTTCATCCAACGAGTGTTTCTGCTCAAAATTTGAGTAAACCTATAGGGAGATAAGTTGAAAATACGAGTTGAAAAAATAGTTTTGTTTTTTCCCCTCTAAAATTTGATGACGTAATCTGATCTTATTTTAGTAGTTCCACTATTATTTTATAATTTCCTTAGGAGGCCCATTTTAGACCTTAAAAATCCCCTAATGCTTAACAACATTATGTGGGTTGGCTGAGTTCAGCTGCTCCTCCGATTGCTGCTGTTGAGTGAGAAAATGTTGCACTAGGTTAACCCTTACATTATTTTGCGCTGGTGGGTTATTCCGTTGATGTGCAGGGAAAGGAGAATACTGGTTTCCTTGTCCCTGATTGGTATATGGATTCTGGAAAGAGGACATTGTGTCTGTATTCCTAGAGGATTATTGGTTTCCATGTGGGAGAGGGTATGGGCCTCCATGTGGGGGTTGAAATTGGTTAACCCTACTAACAATATTTTGCATCGACATGGGTTGATTGGGGTAGTATCCTGTATGTTGTAGTGGTGGTGCATTTTGCGTAGCATCAAATGGTTGGCCACTGAAGGAGTATCTAGGGTACTTGTAGGCGTTGTTGAGTTGGTTTTGGGTTATGGATCCTATCAATCCATCAATAACATTGGATGCACCTAGTGTCTCTTTATAAGTCTGTAGGCATGGGGCGTCTCGAAGGACATGATATATATATCCACACTGGGTGTATATAAGCTCTAATTGTTGATCTTTGTTAATGGCTTTTTCCTCGTTATGCAAGGATGAGTTTTCCATGTCTTTTGAAATTTCTGATGTGAGGGATCTCAAATATAAGCCGAGGAGGAATTTGTCTTCAAATTGTGCTTTACATAAGCTATGATGTTTATGCCATTCATGGATATGATCCGATATGTGTGTAGCAGGTGTTTGTTTTAAGTGGGTGAGGAGTTCTAGACCCGACGAATCGAGAGGTGGAAGAATGTGAGGAATGTTGTAGCTAGGGAGCTAAAGTTTCCATGTGATGAAGAAGGTTGGTCAATGTACCATTTCGTTGTTGGCCCAATAAGGGTGCGTTGAAATAGTCATAGTTGAATAGTATTGTTTGTGATACAATTAGATGAGCACTACAGGTGAAAAGTCATGAAAAGGTTTCCTAGGTCTTCTCCCTATTTCCCTTCAAATTTTAGAATGTTCGAAGGGAGCTTGGGGGCATGGCTGGACAATTATGGCTATGAGAGATCGGGTCATTGGTTATCTTACTTAAATACCACAAGTTTAAAGAAGCTAAGAACGGGATCTGCGAGTTATCTGCCATCATAAAACGATTTTGGATAGTTATATGTAAAGGGGTCCTCTGTGGGGAAGTGTTAGGAGAACTATCTCGGTGGGTGTCTCGTGGACTATCCATAGGAGTGGTATGTGGGCTCCCCAAAGGGGTAGGGTGTGGGGACCCTTGTGGGGTCATTAAAGGTGTGCTTTAATGGGGAGGGGTCCCAAGAAAAGATGTGTCGATAAAGGAAGACCCTATAGTAGTGGTTGTGTGGTGTCCTCTATGCCTAAATGGTGGGATTCCTTACACACCTCTCAGTAATAGGGGGAGGTTTAAGAAGTGTCTAGATCGATGGGGAGTCATGGGGTCCCCTTGTCGATTAGAGTGTGTGCTACTTTGTATATGGTGAGGAAATGAGATGATTCTTCAAAACAAATAAATCATATACATAAAACAAAGTGAAAAATAAAAAGTTTGCTTTCCCTTTAACCTTAGCCTATGTGATCAATCAAACAAAAAATGGTTTTCGTTTGTTTTTGCGTATGAAAAAAGATCCTAGGAAGACCTATTCATCCTTTCCACTCCCAAAGAAACTAGAACTTACGGAGATATCTTCTGATGGTTCATGGGGTAACGTCCTGAAAGAAATGGCGACGCTTTCCAACAACAGAAGAAAAAAAAAGGTAATGAAAATGAGGCTCAAGTGTTGCTTGCACCGTAACCTATAAGGAAAGGATGCCCTAGATTTTGGCCACTAAAGTAAATTTGTCCCACATGAGCATTCGAGTCTTTAGCTTATTTGTAGTTAGTTACCAGTACCGATCACTAGATGGGTCGGGTAGCCCCAAAGAGTACCACACGCACTAGACCTAAGCCGAATCCCCTCTGAATCGGGTCTTGTCCATGCTCGGTATTATTTTCCATGGGATGATTGAAGGATTTTAAGGATGATAAAAGTCAACTGCTATGTCTCAAAGATGTAACATGACCATGGGGGCTTATGAGATTCCTACCCCCAATGGTCCTAACCTGAACTATAAATTCTTTGGTGGTCCCTGTGGGGAATTTAGTTGGTTAAAGTTATGGTTGCTTTTAAGGGTCTTACTTTTCTTTAGGGTGTGACATATAAGATAAAATAAACTAAGTATCAAAAATTTCAGAAACTAGATGCCTTCTAATACAAATTTTATAGAATCTTATTGTGATGTGTAATTGTGTGCAAGTGATGAAGTGAGCATGTAATGTGTGGGAATACGTGGATATTCGATGATTCATTCCAATATTCCCCTAATTACACTAGATTTCAATTGTTCCTTGCATGAAAAAGAAATGATATGTGGATAATGGGTTGCTTACTCTTTTTCCTACTACACGATGTGAATTTCAAAATAGGGAGATGGAAATTCAAATGATTTAAGAAAGTTTTCATATGCAGGCCCAGGTTTGTCTAAGAGATGCAAGGGAAGCATAGATTACTTACTTTATGTAATAACAGTTGCTCCTAGTCCCATAAAATGAAATAAATGAATGCTTTGGTTAGTAACAATAGTTGTGGATGGTGGGCCACTTACTCTACTAATTAAGCTATGTGACAATTGAAAATAAAAGTAACGATCGTCTAATTACCCAACTAATTATGATTAGTATAGAAATTAAGTAATCTAAATTGATTGGAAAAAATTTGTAGAGGTGAAGGAAATTCACTAAAGGCTTCCAATCACTTGAAAATGTGAAATTACAAGGTATTTTTTCTTTCTGGAAAACCACGCGGGTTTCACAAAGCACAGACGCGCCAGCACGTCTATCAGAGGAAAAGTCATGGAGTATATGTTTGTCTGAGAAGAATCCACGCATCAACAAGAAACTGTAAATTAACAAGTTTCTCAGCCAACAACAGGTCCACAATGTCCTGCGAAAATTCCAAAGACATATTGAACGCCTTGTAAGTCAGTTATGCAGAGAGAGGGTCCTGCAAACAGAACCTTTAGATTAAAGAAAAGACAACAGTATGGTCGCCATTTCTGTGGAAGTGTTTTTGTCACAATGATGTACCAAAAGACACCTCCTTAGCAGTTGTTTATTCCCTACAAAGGAACATAGACAAAGTTGGTGTTGTTAGTGAACAAACTTAGATAAACAAAGCATTGCAAATAGTGAAAACAAAGAGATAAATACACGAAAAATCCTCAATGGAGCAAACAAGTTAACAAAATAATGGATGAAGATCCCTTTATTCACTTGTGTGGTAGAAGTTGAATACAATAGATGAATACTAAACACTTTGAAGAGAATTATTTGCGTTATGGTGCTAAAAAATCCTCAGCAAGGAAGTTCTTTTCCTTAATACCTTTGCAAGCTTATCCTCTCTCAAAGAAGTATGAAGTCTCTCTCAATGGTGGAATCTTCTCCTCTCACTAATATGATGGATTGCTTAGAATCAATACGGCCAACATACTAGTGCTCTTAATTTCTTTGCTTCAACAATGAAATGTTGGGTTGCTCTGATAGTAATTTGGCCAGCATAACATTGTCTCATATCTTGGTTCTGCCATGGCCTGTTTATATAGATTTTTTGAATCCATCTTCCCTCTCTTGGTTCATGAATGATAATGACTTATGAGTAGGACAAGATGATTCCATTCAGGGCTGCATATCTTCAGGACAGCTCGAATTCGGTTGTCCTTGGCTAGAACATGTCAGGAAATCATCTTCCAAATGTGGGAAGTGGTCTCGAACTTGCTGAGTCAACCTTTTCTTCGACTGGATGACTTTCGAAGGAAACGTTGCATGCTCATCAATTTTTAATTCAATATACATTGGACCTTAGCAGAAATTAAACTGTTTGAACTTCATAATGTCTTCAACTGGAAAATCTTCACTTGTGCACTCAGCTGGATGACTTTTGGGCATCTTTTGGATTGTACAAATATGTGTATGATTTTATGGTGTTAGCAATTGCTAGGAAGGACAACATTGGTGAAGATACATTCACAATAATCCTTCGAGGTTTGTATGATTATTGTTCTCATTGAAAATATAAGGTTACAGGATGGTTAAGGTTAGTTGTTATGACACATCTTTCTGCCTTTTGGCAAGACGTCTGATATCTTGTGCAAGCTATACATGTTTTTATCTTTTTTGTTGCACATCACTATATATCAGTCTTAATTGTCGGTGTCTTTGTGTTTATGAGTCAGTATAAGTTACAATGATTACATTGGAGATCTCATTACACTTGACCCTAACCTTCTAGCTGGTTAGATTAGGAGTAGGTCTAGCTATATTCTAGTTTCCCTTGTTGCATTCATTCTACGTTTTCTTTCCATCTGGGCTTTGCATTTCTTTTGCATGTTGCTTTATGTTTAGCCTCCATTTGCTTGCTTTTTGGTCTTGTTTTTTTTTTTTTTTTTTTTTTTTTTTTTTTCATGTTTTTCTTAATAAGACTTTGCATGAAAGATGCTCTTGTTTGGCTCAAAAGACAATGTGGTGAACTTGAAAAGGGAAATTGTGATGACTAAAAATGCTTGGCTTATTTTTCATCCTCTTCTCTATATTGGGTTTATATATCTTTAAATTCAATGATTTATGAATGGAAAATACAATCCATTTGAACGAAAATCCTTTGGTCGAACCATAAATCCCGTATCTATTTTAGGATCTTCATTCCTTGACTTGGTGTTGTTATTAAATGGTGTTCTCTTTGTCTATCCAATCGAGTAAAGAAGGGAAAGGGGGAAATCAATAGCAAGCAAACCAATATTAGAGGTATATATACACCTCCCTGAAGTAACAACCTTTATTGCTCTCAATAAGCCGGGAACCCTCTTCTGACCCAGTAAAATAAATAATTTCCCAAGCACAGTTCTATAATAAAATAAATAAAGTGTGAAAGAGGAGAAAGGCTAACTGCACAAAGAGGTGAAGCAAGTAACTTCATCGGGGTATTGTTCAAGCTTGCTAGCAACGAAACAATGCTTGTCTTTCTGTAGTGACTATCCCAGATCATCACTCATATCAAATAAGTCTTAAAAAACACGAAAATGTCTAATTTTTCCATATTCTCAGAGATAATAATCACAGGGCATACAACTCACCAATAATGCTTGCACCAGACCGCAGTGTGAAGTAAAATCTACGAATCAATTCAAAACATCCCCATTCCATAAATGTGTAAGACAAGAACATCATTGATCATTCCTCTGAAGGACCATTTAATTGGAAAATTCTTCATCAATGAGCAATCAAAGGAAAATGATAACCAACGAAGATTGTGCACATCAACAAAAAGATGTTGCTTAGCTGGAATTTCATCTAAAAGGGACCATGAGCCCACAATTACAGAATCTTTGTAACTCATGTTTTGCAAATATCTATTTATGTTAGGCCAAAATATTTGTAAATATAGATGGATCATAGATATAGTCACAAGTAGAGTCAAGAACTTTCTACTCTGTTTTGTAAGAACCTCGGGGTTTGCTCCCCAAAACTTTTTTATATTTTCTCTCTTAACTTTCTGGTTGAGAGCCCCTTTTTAAAATTAATACAAGCAATCGTTTCCGTTTAAAAAAACAAACATAATTAAAATAAACGATCTCGCTTATTAATATAATTTTAATTGGTCCATCAAAGTTAGCCCAAGTGGTGGAAACTCATAGTGATAAAGTAACCCACATCAGTTTGAATTCTAGCTAATATTACTTTGTATAAATTGTGAGCTATCATATCAGACCAAAAAAGTTTTCTTAACAACAACACTATGTAATTCTTGGTCGTTGCAATAAAGTGTATGCTTTAGTTATTCATTTCCCAAATATATTTATATATATATATATTATATATATATATATATATATATTATATATATAATATATATTATTATTAGTTAGGCCGATAGGCCTTCCTTTGAAAGGGACCTTCGTCGTCCCTTTCGTTCCCAGGCTGACACTTAGCCTCCCTGTTTTCCGCAACCGCCAATACACCTATTGTTTCACTCGCACTTTTCTCATATCTTTCTGACATACGTACACAGGTTTCCATTCGACATGTGTGCGCATTTCTACATAGAGAGATTTTGATTTCACATGTGTGCGCATCTATACACAGATTTCCATTTGACACATTTGCGCACCGCCAGACTTTCAGGAGAGTCAGTTTGAATTATGTATAGAATTTATGGTTTGATAATGAGTGCTCCAGCTGTCACGCGAAACGTTTCAAATCCGAGAACCACGGAACTGAACCGGGAGAAGTTTTCTCCTCCTTAACAATATCCCCCACATTCTGCAGATTATTATCCAAGGCCGCGACTTAGTATCAGGAAAATATACTATCTATTCAACTTTTAGCCTGCAAAGTTTCTTGAACCACCCCAGATTTCCGTTGTCTTGGGGTTTATTAGGCTGTCGATCTTCACGGCAGGCTTTAGTTAGAGTTCTGAATTTCTTGGCCTCTTTCCTCTTAAGCTTTATCCTGCCAACATAGGAGACGTCCACCGAGCCTGGCTCATAAGTCTTGAAACTATTGATGTCGCCACCCTTACTGCCAGAAATACAACTATACCCTAATGCTTCCTTGTGAATGAAGGAAAATGAGTGTTTCTTGCAGCTTACCAAAAATACGACTACCTGTAAAGCTTCTTTCGGAATTAAAAAAATTGAGGGTTTCTTGCGGCCTTTACTGGTGAGCCTACATTGAATTATGGCAGCAAATTCTTGACTCCTGAATCTCATATCGGGAACCTTTGGTAAGCCAACTGTTAAGCCCTTCCTCGGTAACCGATAAACACCTTTGTATGCCCAGTGTTATTCTTCATAGGTGATCTTCAAAGACTGACACTTTTCCTCATATTGGAGATTTTTGAGACCTCCATTTGCTCTATTACTGACCTTGCATGTTGCATTAGATGGAGGCGCTCAGAAATGGTATCAGATTCACTCTATGCCGCTGGTTAAACCTAGGATTGTAGTGATTTTGTTAGGCATTTTTATTGTTTTGGTCATCGATGCTTTTGATTTGAAATTGTATTCGAAAATCAAATGAATGCCCTGTTTCAAGCTAAATAATGATTAATTGTGGTTTAATCATTGTGGTTATGTGCAGAACTCTTGTATTTCTTCATACATTGGCTCTTAAATAGTTGCTACTCAGTATTTAATTGCGGCAAAAGAGTATTTCTTCATACATTGTTTCTTAAATAGTTGCTACTAAGTATGTAACTGCCGCAGATTTAAGTGATGTATTACTCATCTGGTTGTGATTGCAGCATAAATTATAATGTTTTGTTTATTATTGTGCATCAATGATAAGATGTGAGTGGTTTGTTTATTTATTGTGCATCAATGATAAGATGTGAGTATGGTGTATTTTTCTTAATTAATGTGTTTTTACTGAACTGCTTTATTTTGAGTGCTTCTAAATAGAATCTAAATCAGTTCAGAGACGATAATCTCAATGGTAACTAGTTTTGTATTTGCTGGCAATCAACCATGCCAGATGCGAATCTATTATATTTGTTGGCATTGTAACCTGACAAATGGTGTTGGCAAACTAACTATGCTAGATGGAATTTACTATATTTGCTAGCGAACCAGTAACGACAGCTGGGAATCTATTATATTTGGTAGCAAACAACAATGACAAGCTGTGAATCTATTTGAATTGGTATTTGAGCTTTGTTTTCATTGTTTCGGCCGATCCCTAAAAACAACGATGATCTTCCTTTTTACTCTTCGCTGGTGTTTGATGTCATATTTTGTTTATTTATTTAACTAGTTTTGTCATCTGGGTTGCGGGTCGTTCTAGATTTTACTATTATTTTGTAAGTATAATTTTACCATAAAAATCCGTGATATTCATTTATGGTCGTTTTGCCAATTGGCTCTTTAGAAAATAGTTAAAATGGAAAGGTTTTGTTACTGTATAATATTATTCCATTTTGTAATGGTTAACATAAATGCAATTTATACTATTTAAAAAAATATGACGGTAAATATGGCTTTACTTTAATATAAAGAATCTCAATGAATAGAATAAGTTATATTCAATTGATGTTATAATACAATAAAATTTTAATATGCGATGATTATTTTTTATATTAATATACTAGTTGATCTAGATTGATATAACTACTTATTTTTATATAACGAATGAATATATAATTAATATTATTTTAAAAACTCTCACGATTACACAATCCACTATCTCTTTCTATATGATTTGTTTATAAAATATATACATAATCCTTGAAAGGACAAACCATTTATATTTTAGTGTAAGAATAGTCTTGATAATGGAAAGCTTATGTAAAATGCTATCATTTTATATCTACCATTCAAAATTGCAATGACTCGTTTCACTTCAAGTATAATCATGACTAAAAAATAGTATATTCTTATTCTCATTTACTAAAATAAAAATGTGAAAATCCTGATTTTTAAGATATCAATAAAGGTAATCTATACAAGTTTAGAACCACCATTTCAAATCTCATTTCCAACCTGTCCGATAAAGCTGATAACGTTCCAGCTTATAATGTTCTAGGAAGCAACAGTTGCCCTGAATGATCAACTCCATATTTTGTTAGTGGCGCCGTTTACCGCCTGAGATAAATCCATCAGTAACTGCAGGTCATTTATGCAATTAGCAACAAAAACCCTCTACAAATGTTGTTCTCTAAAGTGAAGAGCTCAAGCCACTGTTGGGAAGTTGTAGGGTCCAATACGAAATACACCCTTTTTATGGTAATAGTCCACCTGCATCCTCTGGCCTAAACCCTTCCACAGAACCTACCCAGACTACTCCCCAGACTACTTCGAGTACTGGAACTTAACCAACCACCTCAAGTAATGTACATTAAATCCCTTTGTGCTGAATTGGTATTTATGATATGCGTCTTACTGGGATTATATAGAGTCCAAATTCATTTTTATTATAAATTTGAAGTGTGTTTTATCTAATGTCTAGCAATTATATCAAATTGTATACAACATGGAATCCTAATACCTTTTCCGCAGAGAGATTCCTAAAACCTTGGCTAGATATCCTATGCATATAGGAACATGGGATTGTAATTATCTTGCGGTTCTTGAGTTGCCAATGGCTGTCTGATATCACTGTGTACATGTGTTTGAAGTATCAATGTTTTTTTTGTTTCGTTTTTGTTTGTGTAAAAAAATTCAGATCATTCTATTTCTGCAAACCTCATATTGCAATTCTCATAAATCTGAAATATATTTCCTCAAGTGGCTTGTGGTAGCAATCTTATTAAATATTTAAAAAATATAGAGGCCTAACACCATGGATGTATATACTATACTGTAATTAGCCTGTGTTTTTTGAAGCTGCCAATGATGGTGTCCTTGACTCCATTATGACTGTGTAGACATTTATTTGACCTGCTAATACCTTGTTTTGGTAAAATTAGTCACACCATTGTGAATGTACAAACCCCACATCAAAGTTATCGATTACTGCTGGAGCATCTAGAAAAAGTCCATTTTTTTTCCCTCTGAAGTCAGTTTTGTTTGGTGGCTAGTGCGTAGCAACTGAATCAAGTTGTGTACTATTTAAAATTCTTATAACGTTGTTGGATATTCTATGCAAGTAGAAACCTGTGATTGTAATTAGCTTGCCATTTGTAAGGTTGTGAATGGGTGTATTTGTTTTGAATTGTGTAAATTTGTTTGAAGTATTGACGTCTGTTTTTAATAATATAACTAGCATCTTCGTGTTTATGCAAATCCAATTTTGGCGCTATTAATTATTATTGAGCCATTTAGATCTGAGTCTAATTTCTGCATTTCGTTAAATATGAAGTAGCTTCCTCTAGTGGCTTGTAATTACCTTATGTTTCTGGAGGTTTCCCATGGTTATTTTTGTTATAACTTTGTATACATTTATTTAAGTGTTAAACTCAAAAACATTAACAATTAACAATAGATTGAGGGAAATGGAAGGCAATTAACCATATTATAATTTTTTATTTTTTATAAATGCTTTTGCATGCATAAATAGATCCGTGAAAAATTATGCACTTGCTCAATCACCTTTTTTACTTTTGCTTCCCATTGTCTGAACTATGACTTTTGCTTCTTTTTGTCTGAACTGTGAGTGCTGCTTGATTGTCTGGAAGTTTGCACTGAGTTAAGGGTGGAACTAAAGTGAAAACTTGAATTTTTTTCTTCTTTTAAATTTGAAAGTTTTTCCAACCTAGCCAAGAGTTGTAATTCTAGAGATAGCCACTTGGTGTCTCACATGATTCTGCCATGTTTTCAGGTGTGCCTTGAATGACCATAAAAAACCCATTATCTTCTCTATGGCAAGACTCGACCGGGTGAAAAATATGACAGGACTGGTTGAATGGTTTGCAAAGAAAAAACGTTTGAGGGAGCTGGTTAACCTTGTTGTGGTTTCTGGTGCTTTTGACCCATCAAAGTCCAAAGATAGAGAAGAAGTGGCTGAAATTGAAAAAATGCATACACTTATTGAAGAGTATAACCTGAATGGTCAGTTCCGATGGATATGTGCACAAAAGAATCGAGTGCAAAATGGTGAACTTTACCGCTACATCTGTGACACAAGGGGTGCCTTTGTACAGGTTAGCTTTTTCCTTCTAATTGTCTTCAAGTTAGGATCCTCCACCTAAAGGTTCAATTGGCTTTCAATTTCTTATCTATGATCCTATCAAATGCTAATTATGCTTGGTGAAGGTTCTACAATTTATCGTTCCTCTAAAAATGGATCACATCTATCATTGACATCAATGTTTGCTGTCTTGGTTATGTTTCAGCCTGCACTATATGAAGCTTTTGGACTTACTGTTGTTGAGGCAATGACATGCGGTCTTCCTACATTTGCAACATGTAATGGAGGTCCTGCTGAAATTATTGTGGATGGGGTGTCTGGATTTCATATTGATCCCCACCACGGGGATAATGCAAGTGAATGCATTGCTGACTTTTTTGAGAGGTGCAAGACAGATCCCGGTTACTGGGACAGGATCTCCAATGCTGGTTTACAGCGTATCTATGAAAGGTAAGTCTAGGGTCTCATTTTATGGCTAATTTATCTCTTCCTTTCCTTCTTATAACCAAGTTTGTTTTGTTATGTGGTAGTTATCAGTCTGTTTTACCACCACTTCACATTGAAGTGCAAATGCTATCCATTGCATTTTGTAAGTTGCGTTGCTGCGGGGACAGCAGTACAGTCTCTTTAGGATTAGACTAGAATTTTTTGTAGTATAGATGATTCAGTCTGGTGTTGGGAGTGGATCTTTTGCAGGTATAAGTGGCAGATATATTCCGAGAGACTAATGACGCTGGCTGGAGTTTATGGCTTTTGGAAGTATGTATCAAAACTTGAAAGACCTAAGACACGCCGCTATCTTGAGATGTTCTACGCCTTGAAGTACAGAGATCTGGTTAGTGCTGTTGAAACACTTGATTCGTTGGTGGGCATTATGGTCATCTTGGCCTGCTTATTACTAGATTGGGAGAACTGGGAGAAGCTAATGTGATTTTGTGAATGTTTGCTTTTGTGAGCAGGTTAAAACTGTGCCATTAGCTGCTGAAGAAATCACTGATGGGATTGAAGAGAAGAGTACAAAATAGCCTGCAGTTTTAAGATATTTCCAGTCACATCATCTATATATTTAGTTGATTCTCTTATGGACAATTGTTGGCTTCAAAGGGATCCCCTTGTCACCACTCTGAAGAAACTTGGTTCATAGAATCTGAGGTTGTTGAGACCTTGTTTTGAGATATTGATCAAATATATAGATAGGCCTGATTGTTCAGGTTAAGAAGCTCAAACCACTATGTTGTCTCACTGCAGCAGTAATTTTTGAAATAGCCAGCTTTAGTGAGTGGCTGCAAAAATATCTGGGGTAGCCATTTCCAGATTTAGTAAACAGAATCCTATAAAAGAAGATGATTGTCACAAATCTTTGTATTGGGAAGATAATATAGTTCTTAATCCCATGAGAGCTAACATGATTGATGGAGTTGCAAGCAAAAACAACCATCACCTCTGGATAGACTTCTGAATTAGGGAGAGGATAGATTACTAGCTAATGTTCCATGTTTATGTCACCATATATTTATTTCTCTGTGACAAAACTTGGAAGAATGATCGATGGTTTTGTTAAATAATAGATCTGCTTAGATTTATAAGAAACAAAAATATCCTCCACATTTTAGACATGGGTATACAACATATATCGTTATAGACATTTTAGACATGGGTATACAACATATATCGTTATAGACTGTATTCGCATATGAAGAATGTATGGATACATGGAAAAGTTTATTGATATACAACTTGTTTTAAATTATTATTCGGAGGTCCAAAATTTTGAGGTCCTGAAGACACCATGCATTAGAGTATTCACAACTGTTTAAACTAAAATTAAAATTTGTTAAAGATATGATAATTCATTAATGTCCAACAAATGATCACATAAGTAGGTCAATGGAACTGAAAAAGAGTACAATCAACTGAAAAAGAGTACAATCAGTATGATACAATGTGGAAGTGTGGAAGTGCAAGCACAACTCTTAGAAAAGGCTGAAAATAACATAAAGAAAGAAATAAATAAGCAATATTGCTGCTGTGGCACACAAATAAAAGACCATGGCACAATACAAAATAATCAATATCCTTCCAAGAAAGAATGAGTGATATAGAGTGATTTTCATTCATCAATGCTTGCTGCTCTTTATAAAAAGCAGAGGGAATTCCTCTTTTGAAATTCTCTCATTATGCCTCTATGCTTGAAAATTCAAAAGCCAGTTCTCAGCATGAGTTTATTTTAGATAACTGAGGTTGTTACAACATTCAAGTTCTAAACAATGTTCATTTACTCCATTACTGTTTCAAAAACATGCAAGCAAGTAAAAGCAACCGACTTGCCTGCAAACATGAAGAGCTTTGCGCATATCCCCTGATGCAGCAGCAACTTTCTACGGTGTCCAAAGAAAGTAAGCATTAGAGTATTCACAACTGTTTAAACTAAAATTAAAATTTGTTAAAGATATGATAATTCATTAATGTTCAACAAATGATCACATAAGTAGGTTAATGGAACCGAAAAAGAGTACAATCAACTGAAAAAGAGTACAATCAGTATGATACAATGTGGAAGTGCAAGCACAACTCTTAGAAAAGGCTGAAAATAACATCAAGAAAGAAATAAATAAGCAATATTGCTGTTGTGGCACACAAATAATTTAGTTTAGATAATTGAGGTTGTTACAACATTCAAGTTCTAAACAATGTTCATTTACTCCACTACTGTTTCAAAAACATGCAAGCAAGTAAAAGCAACCGACTTATATAAAATGCAAAACCAAAAATTAGAAGCTAAAATCCTTCAATGTTCTATGGAAATTTAGGATAGAAAACGACAAAAGAAAGTCATGTTGAGTGCTCTCCTACAGGTCCACAAATACTACAAGAAACTTGAAAGTAAATAATTATCTTAACGTCCAAGAATAAAGATAAGCAACTCATGGGCCTTGTATCCCAGTGTATTTCCAAATAACAATTCAAGGTCTTCTTTTAACTCTGAAGTGTACTTGGATGGATGGTTCTTCATAACAGTTTAGCATTTGTGGATCAGCTACATCATACTGGCTTTACAAATGGATGTTATATGGTTTGTCACAAGTCAGAAATGGTTAAGTATAGTATGTGGAACTGCGAGGTTACCTAAGTTTTAAGGACATGGATTGCTGTTGAGCAAAGTACTTTTTGTTGCCCTTCATTAGAAAAGGGTCCTTTCTAGGGATAAATAGGTGATATGAAAGGTAAAAAGAGTGGAATCTGATCAAACTGATAGGTATCTCCTTCTTATGGAAAATTGGAATCAAGAAACATTTCACAAAGGAAAATAATAAATTGTTGGGAGAATTAACAACTTTTGGATTAGAACTGGCTGTGTAGATCACAACAATGAAAGGGCACTTTCATGAAAGATGTCAATTTCATCATATCAGAGAATCGGAACTAAAGAAGACATGCTTGCCAGATAGCTGGTTTCTGACGTTTATAAACAATAGTTGGAAGGGCTAGACAATAACATTACAGGAACCAGCCACAAGAGGCAAGCCAGGTTAGTGAAAATGGGCATTGTTAAAGCTGCCTCCAGGGTTTAAATCACACAAAAAGTGGCTTGTATACTCCCACAAGGAGACCAGCTTAACTGTCATGCCTATTTATATGAAGTTGGTCGGACACACAACAAAGTAAGTAGTGTCACTTTTTGATAGAGGTTGATGCTCACTACTATAGTGCAAGAAGGAAGCATAGTCCAAAAAAGCATGAACAGGATCCTCCAACCTATCAGATATAACTAAAGTCTAATTTAAAATGTAGGGGGAACTTCTATCCTATAAGATTAATTTGGAAAGCATTAACAAATCAACTATGAAGGTACTTTGTCCAATTAGATTTTCCTTTAACATATAATGTTAACAACTAGGTGTGGCAAACTGGGCCATAATGTAGTAGCTAGGGGAGAAAATTGGCAAGTAATTGTCATGATTACATTAATTGCTTGAAGGCAAGCTTCCTCTTCATCTCAAATTCCTTATGGTGTCAGAGCCACTTGAACAACCTTCTTGTGTTTCAAGGGAGCACTTTCCTCATGCTGCCCCCAATCTCTAGAATAGATTCAGAAGGTCAACCACAGTCTACAAGCAGTCAAACACATGTTTTGATAATTCGATGTCTGAATTGCAACAGCTTAAAGGTCACCTCCATCAACAAAAGGATGGGGCAAGTCGCAGGCAAAATGTGACACAGTTGCAGTAGGTGGACAGAATCTGGGCCATAATTGAAATCTTTAAAGACTCCAAAGGGAGCCCAAGGGGTTCCAACGTATGGAAAAAATGCATACTACAGTATTGGTCAGACAACCGAAAAGGACTGGATGAAGACAACGAGGAGTATGAAAACTCTTCTTCCAATTTTTAAAAGGTTTCAGTTCATCTCTAAACTTAAATGCTTTACCCATCGTTTAGTGCATTGTTGAACCTTTGTATATACTATAATGAAACTACTTTCCTCTATATCGAGCTGAATATATCAAGCTATCAGCATGTCTTTGGACAAATGTATTACAAATCAAGAATATCCTGCACTTAAATGTATGAGGGGCATTTTTGTATTTTCATGTATTGTTAATGTAAATATCCTTGTTAATGTTAAAAAGATAAAAGACTTAAATTTGCAAATCAGAAGCAGAGCACTTAGAATCTCTTGAATAAAATTTTAACTTGAATGGTAGTAACTTACCCTTGCACAAAGCTCCAATGCCTCCGGTTGAAATATTTGACAAGTTATTCTCCTAGTATCTGAGAAGTCATAGTACAACTTATTATTATTCTTCTTAGGAATTGTGCTCCTCATTTATATTTGACGTGTTCAGGGTTTATTATGTTCTTTTGGGTGTTTTGAATCAAAGTAGTCTACTCTGATGAAAATTCTATTGATTCCATATTAACAAAGGATCAAAGAGTACAACTAGAACGATACTTGAACCATCATCTCTTCTAGAAAAATTCAACAATTCCAATTTAAAAATCCTATCGGCCTCTCTTTGTACCTTTTGGGACAATTGCTAGTGATATACAAGATATTTGATCGTCGATTTTAATTTGAAAGTTTCGTAATTCTGGGTAATTTTGATATAAATTTGGATTATCTTGATGTCTGTTTATTTATTGATTGTTATGTTTTAAAATACAGATATGAAATTTTGATATGATATTGGAATAATTTTGATATAATATTAGATTTATCATGGCTAAAATTTATTTATTGACTGTTATGTTTTAAAATACAGATATGAAATTTTGATATGATATTGGAATAATTTTGATATAATATTAGATTTATCATGGCTAAAGTCGTTGAGAAGAAAAATATGTCAATTTAATTAAAGAAATTGTTATACGATTTTAGTGCTAAACAACCTCCCCAAATCTGAAATCAGGGCTTTCGTGACATGCCAAGGTTGCATCATTTAACACAAGATTTTGAGTCAATATTTTCGTAAATTATAAGAAAAAAAAAGCTTTTAAGGGAAATCTTTGAGGAGCAAATTGAGTTATCCAATCTGAACAAGGATGACGTTTTTTTATTAACCGGAATCATTTAGATGGGAAGAAACTATTGTAGTTATTACCACATTCGAAATAAATATATTAATTTTAATTTAGTGAACTGATTACCTAGTGTCGTTGGAAATTGAATTACAGTTCAAAAGCTTGATAAGGTGAATGATTTTTGATTGGGTTTTGAATATACTTGAAATTTTCATTTAAAATCTTCCTAGGATCCGATATTCTCGATATAATCTTGGTTCAAATTATTAAATCATTGTTTATGACATTAAATAAGAAACATATATAATAAAAAAATGTTGTATGAAATTGACATGTTGAAACATAAGGATAATCTTTCAATGCATAGGTCACTTTATGTAATTGAAAGATGCTAATATGATTCTTTTGTGCTTTTACAATTTGATCACTTTATGTATGAAATATATTAATATGATCTTTGTTCTTTAACAATTTGATATGTAAACCATTTTTTCCATGAATTTTTGTTTCCGATTCATCATATTCACATTCACTTTGGATGAGAGATGTTATCATTTTCTTGGTATGACCCTCTTCTCTAACTCTCAACTTCTATTTGGAACATGTCTATTTGTATATCTTTTCATAAAAGATCCAAGATTATCATATGGTGTTTTAGTCTTCCAAAGGCTAAAACATTTTTTTACCAAGGGGTGACTTTTTTCAAAGAGAACATATCTTTTAGCTCCATAAGACTCGTCTAATAAAATAAAAAGTTCTTTTTTGTGTTTTCCCCAAAAATTAAGTCTACCAAACTTCATCTTAATATTACTAGAATAGATTGATCATTTAGAACCATTAGTTCATCATCATCATCTTAATAAAACATGTACCATTTTTTAAATGTGTTATCATCTATTAGAGAATAATTAGTCTTATATATATATATATATAGTATGTTGGGTAGTTTAGGAATACAGGTAAGTTCCTCATACAGAACACCAAAGGACACCCTCACAAACAGATCACAGATCAATACACTAGTATTCTTGACGTGGTTGAAACTCTCAAAGAGGGAAACAGTCAACGGCTTGAGCCAACGCGACCACTTCAGACAATTTATTAATAAAAGAATGAAAATTTACATAAGCTTCTCTCATGAACGGTTACCCTACAAATGACCCTCCATGCTTTTTAAATAGAGATCATGGACTAATTGGGTGTTAAGCCATGGATCAAGTGTTGCTAATACCAAGGAGAAAATGAACTGTCGGATTACTTGATGTCTAGAACATATCGTGACCATCAAATTGTAAGTTACAAAAGTACTTAGTAAGGAAACACACTTTACCTACCTTTACACTAGACCAAGTTATGCTTAACTATTTCCTATGTGTTGGAATATCCTAACATCCCCCCTTAAGAACAACTTGGGATAGGATTGAAGGATCTACAAATATGACACAATAGAAGAAGGAATGAGGCATTAGAGCCTATCCCCCCCTTAGTGACAACTTCCTGAACTCCAACCATAAATCGAAGTCTAGTAAACTTCACCTCTGTGACAACCTTTGTAAAGATGTCTGCAACTTGATCATCTGTTGAACAATATTGCACTTCAAGAACATGGTCATGAATGAGCTTTCTGATGAAGTGCATGTGCAGTTCAATGTGTTTGTTGCGTTGATGTTGGACTGGATCTTTGCATAGTTGAATGGCACTTTGATTATCACACCAAAGTTTAGTCGGATGCTGCTGCTGAAAGCCAAACTCTGATAGGATCTAATGAAGCCACATGACTTCCTTCGTAGCTTCTACGACACCACGATACTCTCTTTCTGGTGAAGAAAGAGAAACGACACTTTGTTTTTTGCAACCCCATGTAATAGGTCTTGAACCAAGAGTGAACACATAACCTGTAGTAGACTTCCGATCATCAGAGTCACCAGCCTAATCGGAATCAGCGAAACCAACCAATAGAGGAGATGCTTTTGCACTGTAATGAATCCCAAATTGAACTGTACCTCTAACATAACGAAGTATTCTTTTAGCTGCTTTCCAATGACTTTCATGTGGGTTTTGCATAAACCGAGCAATAAGGCCAACAACAAAGGA